>CAKOES020000152.1:18605-46605 GCA_933207985.1 Pelobates cultripes
CTTGTCCCACCTTTGACCAGCTCAGGGTAATGCAGATGCCAAGTCAGAGAAGTTTTCTTCCAAAGAAAAGGTGCTTTATTGGTTAAAACACACTCAAATAAAATAAATAAAATATAGTATACCAGATAAAGTTCTGGATCAACTGTGTAGTCCAAACAAATGTCCAAAAGTGTCCAAAGTATCCAAAACGCGTTTCGCCCGATAAAACAGGCTTCCTCAGTTGGCTTTGATGTGTCTCACTGCTTTTCTCCTCTCTTAAATCGCCCGCTTCATCCCTACTTCCGGATACCTCCTCTACTCTTTTTTCACTTCCGGGTTCCGTTTCGGGCAATTGGAATGCAACATGCGTTCCATCACTATGGCGTCACTTCCTGGTGTTCCCTCCGGATTCTGCTTACACTCTGGTGGAACGCACCATACGTTCCAACCTCTTGACGTCTCCTCATATGACCCGCCCCTATACAAGCCGCATTTCTCGATTGGGCTTATTTTAACACAAAGTGAGCAGTTCTAAAGTATAAACGCATATGCAATAAAATATAAATGCATCTTCCCACTTATTTGTATATCTAAGCAAGTGTAATGATATTGATGTAACAAAGTTTTGGAGTCCAGTAGCCAGATCAGCAATGTTTTCTGCCAGAGGTAGCCACTCGTTACCCAGGTGGTTGAGCCCCTGAGCCTTGAGTGGCCTTCTGGTCTTTAGCAGAGATGGGAGACTGGAACAGAAAGATGATAATCGTAGTGAAGCAAGCCAAGGTCAATGGGAAGGAGAAGCAGCAAAGTCAAAACAGTCCAAATTCAGCAACAGGTAGGAGAAACAGGAACAAGCTTGATTAGAGAGTACAGGAACCACAATAATCTGGCAAAGGTACAGAGACAGGAAGTGGCATTTATAGGCCAAGAACCAGACACCTGACCAGACACAGCTAAAGAGAGTTGTCACTGATAACCTTGACTCTACAAGCAATGGTATCAGATCTCAGGTAAACTTACAAAAGGCAGGCTGGTGTACTGGTAAGGAAGAGGTTTAGCACCATGTAAACCAGGGCTCGAAACCCAGCAGAGTCAGTTCCTCACATTACCTCCACCTCTACAGGCGCAGCCTCTGGATGCCCTATTTCCTGGTTTAGCAGGGTACTGTGCATGGATAGACTGAAGAAGATCAGGAGCATGAATATTGTCCACTGGTTCCCCTGATCTATCCTCCTCACCATAGCCTTTCCAATGAACCAAATATTGAAGCTTGTTGCGGAAGATCCTGGAGTCAAGAATTTTTTCCACCTCGTATTCATCTTCACCATCCACGAGGACTGGTGGTGGGGCAGGCAAGGCTCGACCAGGGAAAGTATTTTCATGAAAAGGTTTAAGCAGTGCCACGTGAAACACCGGATGTATTTTCATGGAATCCGGAAGTTGCAGACGGAAGGTGACTGCATTGATCTTAGCGATTATCTCAAAAGGTCCCATGAACTTTTGACCCAATTTATGAGAAGGAATCCTAAGCTTAAGATTCTTTGTTGACAGCCAAACCTTGTCACCAACATGATAAACTGGGCCTCCTTTCTGTGCCTATCAGCAGCTCTTTTGTAACATTCCTGAGCCTCCGAAAGAGTCTCCTTCAACAGTTCTTGGGAATCTCGTAAGGCGGTTAGCCGGTCAGTGACTGCAGGAATGGGAGTAGTAATTGGGAGACTCACTAGAAAGGTTGTATGGTAACCATAATTGGCAAAAAATGGGCTCAGAGAAGTGGAGCAGTGTTGGGCATTGTTATAGGCAAACTCCGCCGTGGGTAGAAAATCCAGCCAATCATCCTGCAGGTAACTAATATAGCACCGCAAATATTGTTCTAAAGTCTGGTTGGTTCGCTCAGTCTGTCCATTACTTTATGGATGAAAAGCTGAAGACAGATTTGCATTAATACCTAGAATAGAACAAAAATATTTCCAAAAATGAGATGTAAACTGCACTCCCCTGTCAGAAATTACTTCATCAGGCACTCCATGCAAGCGAAATATTTCCCGAATAACAAGGTCAGCAGTCTGTTTAGCTGAAGGGAGACCACGAGCTGGTATGAAATGACTCATCTTAGTTAACCGGTCCACAACAACAAGAATGGTAGTGTGTTCCTTAGAGGGAGGTAGTTCCACAATAAAGTCCATGGATATAGATCCCCAGGGACGATGAGGAATCGGAAGAGGCTGAAGCAAGCCAACAGGGGATGAGCGAGGAGTCTTATGTCTGGCACATACATCACAAGAGGACACATACTTCTTAACATCCTCATAATATTTAGGCCACCAAAAGGATCGGGTAAGTAGTTCTTGTGTCTTTCGGATTCCTGGATGACCTGCTGGTTTAGAGTCATGGTAGAGGCGTAAAACGTCCAGTCGCACTGATTCTGGAACAAACAGACGCTGTTGAAAAATCCAAAACCCATTAAGCATGGTCATATGAAGATCACGAGGAGGATCACGAAAAACTGGATCTTTAGAGTAGCCCTTTTTAATGCGAGACATTAGATCAGAAGGAAAGGTAACTCCTAAAAATCTGCTCTCCGGCAAGATGGTGGCCTTGGTTACTGTAGTATGGAGGGGGTCAGCTATCCTAGACAAGGCATCCGCCTTGCCATTTCTGGAACCAGGGCGGTATGAAAAAAAAATTAAACCTTGAGAAAAATAGGGACCAGCGTGCTTGTCTGGCTGACAGTCTCTTAGCGGATTGAATACATTCCAGATTTTTGTGATCTGTGAGGACAGTAATTGGATGGGTGGCTCCCTCCAAGAGATGTCTCCATTCGGCGAAGGCAGCTTTTATAGCCAAAAGTTCTTTATTCCCTATGTCATAATTTCTTTCTGCTGGTAACATCTGGTGGGAATAGAAAGCACATGGATGTAACAACATCTTAGGTCCAGTCCTTTGAGACAGTATAGCCCCAACAGCTGAATCAGAAGCATCTACCTCTACAGTAAATGGCAATTCTGGCTGAGGATGTACCAAGATAGGGGCAGGTGTAAACAGAGTCTTTAATCTGGAAAATGCAGTGTCAGCCTTATTGGACCACTGAAAAGGAGTCCCTTTACGTGTAAGTTCAGTGATCGGTGTAATAACGGCAGAGAAATTTTAATGAAACGCCTGTAAAAATTGGCAAACCCCACAAATCTCTGTATATCTTTTTCATTCTTGGGGATGGGCCAGTCCAGCACAGCTTTAATTTTACTTGCGTCCATACTTAAACCTTTAGGAGTTATTACATACCCCAGGAACTGAATTTCTGTTTGTTCAAACTCACATTTTTCCAGTTTAATGTATAGTTGGTGGGTACGAAGGCGCTCAAGAACAATGCAGACCTGTTTTCTGTGATTTTCAAGATTATCAGAAAATATCAGGATATCATCCAAATATGCCACAACAAACTGATCCAGGAGATCCCGTAGTACATCATTGATTAGATGCTGAAAAGTTGTAGGGGCATTACAAAGCCCAAATGGCATTACTAGATATTCGTAATGTCCGTACCTGGTTCTGAAAGCTGTTTTCCATTCATCATTTGGTCTTATGCGAACCAGATTATATGCCCCCCGTAGATCAAGCTTCGTAAATATTTTAGCTGAACTAAGTCTTTCCAGAAGTTCAGGAATGAGAGGCAAGGGATAACGTTTTTAACAGTGATTTTATTAATGTCCCTGTAATCACACATGGCCGTAGACTGCCATCTTTCTTTTCTACAAAGAATATAGGAGCTCCTGCTGGAGAAGGGGATGGTCGAATAAAGCCTTTGGCAAGATTTTCTTGTATGTATTCACGAAGTGCTTTCAATTCAGGCTCAGAAAGGGAGTATATACGGCCAAATGGGATAGCAGCTCCAGGTAGCAGCTCTATGGGGCAATCATAAGGCCTGTGAGGTGGAAGCTGATCAGCATTCTTCTTATCACAGACATCTGCAAAATCCCGATATTGTAGAGGAAGCTTAGTTAAGTTTGTAGCAACCATTTCATTAATTGTTGTGGTAACAGGTGTCGCCTTAGAGGGTTGACAATTCATTAAGCAGTGTTCTGAAGGAAAGGACAAAGTTCTAGTCTTCCAATCAATCTGTGGGTTATGCAGAGCAAGCCAGGGTATACCCAAAATCACTGGAAACTGTGTTGAGGAAATTAGGTGGAAAGATATAGACTCATGGTGATTCACTTCCAGAATCAATTTTAAGGGCACAGTCTCATGTGTAACCGGGCCTGACGTAAGTGGAGAACCGTCTACTGTTTCCATTAACACAGGTGAAGATTTAGGGATAGACTGAATTTTATTTCCTGCTGCAAATTTAATGTCCATAAAGTTTCCGCCTGCTCCGGAATCTATCATAGCTGTAGTTGAAATTTTATTATCACCATATTGCAAAATGATAGGCACCACCAAATGAGGATGTTGAGTCATCATACCTTCTTCACCCTGAGCCAGAGAAAACAAGGGTTGTGTGACAGAATCCAGTTGGTCTGAAATCTGGGATTGGTGTTGGATCTGTGCACCCTCAGCAGTCATAGCTATTGTTCTTTTAGACTTGTTAGGGCAATTGATGGCATAATGCCCTGCACTACCACAATACAGGCATAAGTTGTGAGTGCGTCGCCACTGTTTTTCTTCATTGGATAATGGCCCTCTTATTAGATCTACCTGCATAGCCTCAGGTTCAGAGTCTGTAGGTGTTTGTGGGGTCGGAGTAGAAATTCTTGAATAGAAAGTAGGAGTAGCACTTGGTTTAAAAGAGCCCTGTCTTTCCAATCTTCTTTCTGAAAGTCTCCGATCAATACGGATAGCCAACCGCACAAATGCATCAAACTCAACAGGAAGATCAACACGAGCTAGCTCATCTTTTATAGCTTCTGAGAGACCCCTTCTGAAGTGGAACCTCTGGGCTGATTGGTTCCAAGTAGTATCAGTAACCCACTGTCTGAATTCAGCAGCATATTCAGCCACAGAGCGCCTCCCTTGATGTAAATGAAGGAGAGTGGCTTCTGCTGTAGCACAGCGATTGGGATCATCAAAAACTAGGCACATGGCCTCAAGAAAGTCTTTTAAATTTCCCAAGACTGGACTGTCCTGTTCCAGAAAAGGGGAGCACCAGGCCAGGGCTTCATCTTTGAAGAGGGAAAAAATAAATCCCACCTTCTCTCTTTCAGATGGAAAACGGTTAGGTAACATCATGAAATGCAAACTTCATTGATTTAGGAAACCCCTAAATTTTTTGCGGTCTCCTCCAAATTTTTCTGATAGAGGCAAGCGGGCATCTTGTGCAGGTGTAACAGTAGTAGTAGCAGCAGCCGCAACATCATGTGCCCTGTAGCTGCTAAGCTCACTATGCATTGATTGAACTTCATTTTGCAGTTCAGCTACCTGATCCTGCAGCACTTGAATGGTCTGGATCTGCATAGTTCTTGCATTAAAAGCAACCTGCTGGGCCAATGCAGAATCTGATCCGACGGTCTCCATGAATGGGCCAAATTATTCTGTAAATGTTATTGATGTAACAAAGTTTTGGAGTCCAGTAGCCAGATCAGCAATGTTTTCTGCCAGAGGTAGCCACTCGTTACCCAGGTGGTTGAGCCTTGAGTGGCCTTCTGGTCTTTAGCAGAGATGGGAGACTGGAACAGAAAGATGATAATCGTAGTGAGGCAAGCCGAGGTCAATGGGAAGGAGAAGCAGCAAAGTCAAAACAGTCCAAATTCAGCAACAGGTAGGAGAAACAGGAACAAGCTTGATTAGAGAGTACAGGAACCACAATAATCTGGCAAAGGTACAGAGACAGGAAGTGGCTTTTATAGGCCAAGAACCAGACACCTGACCAGACACAGCTGAAGAGAGTTGTCACTGATAACCTTGACTCTACAAGCAATGGTATCAGATCTCAGGTAAACTTACAAAAGGCAGGCTGGTGTACTGGTAAGGAAGAGGTTTAGCACCATGTAAACCAGGGTTCAAAACCCAGCAGAGTCAGTTCCTCACAGCAAGTTCCAAAATGTTAAAAAGAGAGACATACATTAACTTATGTACTCCAATGCAATCACCAAGAGATTTAAAAAGTGTTCATTTCTTAATGTTGTACTAAAAATATTATATTCAGAGGTGCACATATTCATTCTCAAAACACAAATATAATTAAACCAATGTTTTAAAATCTCAAACTACTAAAACTAAAAAGATCAGCCTATTACCTCCTAAAATTCTAAAAATATTATTAAAATATTGGTACATCTAACAAAAGTAATTTATAAAACCTGAAGTGATAAAGTGGCATATTAAAGGAAGTAAATTCATAAAATGGCATAGTTCAAAATCTTGGTTAAGCCCTTGAGGGGTCATAGAATAAAAATGAAAAATTAATTTAATTTCTTCCATTCCTATTTTTTTTGTATAGTTGCCTCCTCTCCAATCTTTTTTAACTATTTTAATGGCGCTAAAAAAACATTCCTTCAGGGTTCTGATTATGAGCTATTTTGAAATGGTTCGAGACACTGTGTGACTCCAACCCATTCTTTATGTTTCTTGTATGTTCCGCTATCCTTACATATAGGCATCTAATTGTTCTGCCTGTATAGAGGAGGTTGCATGGGCATTTTAATACATAGATCACCCCTTTTGAGTGACAATCTGGGCAGATTGTATCATGATTCACAAGCAACCCCACACACCATAGAGGCATGTTTGCTCAATGTGGAACAAGAGAACTATTACACAATTAAGTTCCCTATGGCAAAATGATTAGTGGGGGTTTGAAGGCAAATTAGAGGTGCGTGGCTGAGCAAAGGCATCCTATTTAAACACAGAACAGCGGAGCATGTATTGCTCAGTTATTCTGTGGTTGTACTGTTGAACACTTGATTTTATCTTTCTCTCCGTTATTCTGGTTTTTGACCCCAGAGTCTACTCGTCTTGGAACCTTTACTGCCTATTGGATTTTCTGACTGTTGGACTGTTTGACACTGAATATTGTCTTGCCTTCTGGATTTTGGTTGTCTCGGATTTTAATTCAAGTGAGCTTGCTACATTTTGGGTTATTTCTCCTAAACCTTTGACATAAACCTTACCAACAAAACAGGAACAGGAATTCAAAGTGAATTTCAAATGTAAGGCCAGTGTTGCTGAACTGGGAAAATACTTGGAACTTAAATTAGAAATTCCCTTAGAATTAATTGTAAATTCCTGACAAGTCTCACATTAGTAATAACCCTGCTGGCATTGATTCATTGCATAGGCTGTGAAATCCCAAACTATTCCAAACTCAGAATACACTTTACAAAAAAACAAACAAGCTTTGTTATTTATACCTGCATTATTTATTAGCAATTGTCACTCTAAACCCTCAAACTATTCATAACTATCCAATCAAACAATACATAACATAAAAATAACACCATTTCTTTTTGGTTTGCCCACATTGCCCTTTAAAGCATATTCTGAGTTATCTCCCAGCAGAGGGTGGAACTGGATGCCTAATGATTCCTTTTCACTTGATTCTGTCACGGTATCCACACTGGGCACTATTAAATAGTGGCATGTCTACTAAAAATTGAGCAGCCGTGGGCGGGTCTGACTGTCATGGAGGAGAGTCACATGTCAAGCGAGCTCCTCTACTAATTTGCCCTAAGATGATTTTACAAGCATAATCTACAACAAAAAGGACAAATTCTGTGATACGGCTGACCTGACCTACCTGACACACTTGGTGACAGTCAAAGAGCTGCATAAAATCTCCCTTCATCCACTTTCATTGCTGATGCGGCCTAGTACTCGATGGGAGGGAGAAGCGGCTGATCTACCAGCCCAGAGGTGCCTAGAGGGAACTACTTGCCAGCAAGACCCCGTTTCCTCCCCTCTTTGACCGGTGGGGGTGATCCCGGTCCACTCCTGGGAGGCAGGTCAGAGCCATCCAAGCTATTGAACATCACGTTGACCCAGAATAAATGGCGGAAACCGCATGTTTACCTACCATTAGTGAGGCACTCTTGGATATGGAATCCAGAATAAACAGGTACTTCGATGAATTCTGGAAGCAGTTAGCAGGCCGGCAACCCTATTGTGATGCACAGCACCCCCCACCAGAAAGTCGACAATGCTTACAGGCTCTAGATCCCCATCAGAGATGGCAAAAGCTGATAATGGTGAAGGCTCCAACATAGAGGAATCGTAAACGACTGAGCTTGATTAAACTAAAAGCGGCACGGATGTGGCAACCAACATGGAACAAGCCAAAGCCCTTCACCAATCCTGATATGCCACGGAGAGCACCAGTCCTGGTCAACAAAATTAACTGCCTTTCACCTGGGCCTCAAAGTCTGGCACGCTCCCCTATGGGCGAGGACTGTGCTGTACCGATCCAAGGCATAGGGTGAATGGGGATTTTAGTAGGGTTACAGAGAAAAGAACTAGTAGCCTTATTTAGCTATTTGGGGAAATATTCTCCTGATGTTTTTTGACCTCTTATCCTATTTGCTCTCAGGCCTGTTAGTCTCATATCAGATGCCTTCTTTTATTTTCTTTACGTGGCCTACCAGGAAAACATTGTTGCTTAGCTATACAGTGCCTACTGTTTATTTTAATTTGTATTTTGCAGTCATCAAGCTTTGTTTCACCCTTCTGTGTATGCACTGACTCTCAATTTTCTCATGTTCACTTTACAATATATTATAAAATGTGCAATGTATTCACAATGTTATTTGCATGCCAAGCAATGTCCTTATATGTCTTTTGAAAAGCTAGCAATAGCTGTTGTAGTGTTGCAGGCTTGTTTGTATTATCTATGCACCAAAAATAAAGAATTATAAACAAAATTACAAAAAAGTGAGCAGCCAGTGGTTTTTGTTTGCGATTAGGTAAGAATCACTTTATATAAAATCATTAGCACTTAGGGTCCCTACCTGCCACTAATTGGTGGGTGCAGGGAGGACAATAGGTCTCCTTATTATCACTTAGGAAAGGGACATTATGTTATATTAATTATTTTAGAAGTGCCCCACCATGGGGGCATATGGGGCTTGTGCCAGGTCTCAGTTTCTTGGATTGGGGGTCTTGGGAGGGCATGGGCTGCCTCGCAGTTTAGTAGACAAGCACAGCGAATAGGTGCATGAGGGAAAATTTAGCCTCCCTTATTCATTAATACTAAGTAAATCATTTGGTTCTTTCAACTTTTTAGTAGATAGCTCCCCAATCCCACAGGGTACCAATTTAAGTGGTTATATATTAATTTGCTGCAAGATGCAGCCACGGCCCGGATCGGAATTTAATTATTCCCGGTGAAATTCCAAGCTGAAAATAATAACTGAATTTTGGACAAAAATTGTCAACATTCAGTTCGGATGAAATTTGGTCATTTCAGCGGCACCCTGGTCCACATAACAGGAAAGAGCAAAAGTTGACAACATGAGAATAGATTTCCCAGTATTGTCGGAAACCTTCCTTAGACACAGGAAGCTCAGCTTACTTAACTTCCTCCTTGTGTCAAAGAAAGTCAAGTATAGGAAAAATATATAAGACAAAGTAGTCCCTATCTGTCTTATGTTTTTAGTTAGAAATAGCTGGGTGAAAAAAAAAATGAAAAAAAAAACAGTAGGAAAGAGGAAAAGAAGAGTAAACGATTGGGAAAGTTTGGCGTGACAGTGCTTTAAATAATGCTTTCACTTAACCCCTTAAGGACACATGACATGTGTAACATGTCATCATTCCCTTTTATTCCAGAAGTTTGGTCCTTAAGGGGTTAAAGTAGAACTGTCAGTTTCCAGGATTTTTAACGTCTAAATTTAACACATTCGTTTTTTTTTTAATTTGAAAAAAATTTAATAAATATAGAATCCACACCTCTTTATCCTGCCACTGGGTGGTTCCATCTTTGGTCCCTGTGAGTCATTAATATAAACTCTGTCCTTTGCACCTGTCAGTCAACAAATAGATAGCATACACAGACGCAGCCAATGAAACAATGTTCCCATCAGTGTTATTTATCATAGTGAAAATTGTCAGAAATCCAAAACTAATCAAACGTAGCCATATAAGAAACAAAGCTGACCTGGAAAATGTAATGCCAAAGTAGCTGAATTGGAAACAGAGGTAACATGGAAAATTATCCTTGAATCCTTATGAATTCAGACAATTATCTCTATACTTGATAACTCTATAAGTATCATATTTTGTAATGTATTCCCTGTTCCAAAGATAGGTTTGTGACTTATAGATTCTAAACACTTGCGAGGTATACAAATGCAATTGTATTTTTCTGCCCAGTTGTTAAAATCATAGAGTACTATTATATGAGTGGTAATGCCAATTAAATGGTACCTATCATGACAAATTGTATCTATACTTTGTTAAATGTATAGATTTTTCCAAAGTCAGAGGTTGAAAAACATCCCTTTCCTTCTTCTCAGCCAGTTTAGTATGTGCCTGAACTTGGGCCAATCAGCACAGAGATGAGAATACTCTGCTCTGCATGTATGTTATCTTGGAAATCCTCCCCTGAGTGTCTCTAATGGAAAGCAATGCCTGCAAGGGGAAGCAGGGAGAAGGGGTAGACTCGGTGTGAGAGCAGCACAAATAAAGAGCAACCTCAGGCAGCCTGAGAATGGAGAGAGAGAACAGATACGTAAAGTAAAGTGCACGGACCTTTTAACTGCGGTTAGCATGTCTGTGCTTCTCAAACAGGGGTATGCAAGAAAGGTGTCTCTTACAGCAAGTTTAATGCCCAATGAAAACATGATCAATGCCATCATAAAAAAAAATTTAAAATATGAGCTTTTAATAGTATTTTGAGAGGAAACATTTAATTGTATTAAATGAGTCAAGCCAAATAGTAAGAAAACTGCAAACCTATATCTGTCATGACAGGTTGACTTTAAGTTGACACTGAAAAAGTCACCTGTGAAAGGCTGGAAAATTAGCCTGCTTATGAAATGTTGGCTGTCTGTAGCACGCTTTCAGCAGCATGCTGTGGCATGCTATGTGTGCAGGAGACAGTGAAGTTGCTCCCACTGTCTGTTGTAGTTCTTTAATCAATTATATTTCTCCTTTAAGCTATAATTAATTTAATGTTGCTTTAATAATTAATTCATTTTCTTCCATTGATAAGCAAACTCAGTGCCACAGTTAAGGGCTTGGTTATTGAATCCTTACTACATGTTTTCTAATTTCCTCCATTAGTTTCTCCTCTGCAGTGATTCAACAAAATCCACCCCTTTACCGAACTGATTCTTATTATCCACCATGTTCCAAGACCTTGGCTCACACTTCATGGATTCCTTCTCTTCCAAACTTCCGCTACAAATACTGTTTCATTATACTGATTACCTGCTACTAAGAAAGACTGAATAAATAATGACTTATTTTGGATTCTCCCATTTGTGCTGCGGTTGGATCAATGGATCACCTGGTTCCAACATGGACTGTTCATTCGACTCTCCCATGAGGATCATTCTTCTCTGTTAATGCTTTTTCCTTGGATTGATTATCTTCTATAGACACCAACTGAATAACAGTTTACTTCTTCTGAATTATACCATTTGTGTCATGAATGGTTTAAACATATCACTGGTAATAATACAGACTGCTCATTTAACTAGGTGCCGAAACGTTGGGGGTATTGGGGCTTGTGTTTCTCCAGAATAGGCTTGTGAGAATTGTGGTAATTAGTATTGTTTGTTTTGTTATGCCTATATATTGTCACTTTATATTTTGCTTTATGCTTATTGTACCTATTATTTGCATTACTCTTTATAGTGATTATAGTGTGCATTCTCTATTTTGTCATATTTTATGGTTTGGGTGCTTGAGGGAGTACCTGTGAGTAATAACACCTAGTGATAATTTTCTGGTATATTCTCTCCATACAGAATTGTTGTAACACTTATAATGCATTCCCATACATCGAAAACAACCTTTTTTTACCATGGATCTCTTCTTTTGCCCCTTTTGTAAGCTACAGTAGGGGTATTAGAAAAAATTGTAAGCAACTCAGCTGTAGTTTCTTTCATGAGACAATGTAAAAGTAACTGCCGTCGCATAGTGTGTGTCTTTCTAACTGAGCACTTACTGTTTCGGACTTCTGCAGTTAGCTATGAAAAGGAAGATGGAAACAAGGCAGTGTTAATTTTGTCGACTAAAATTGTAGTCAAGCTTTAGTCTCTTTAAAAAAACATAGGGGAAAGTAGCTAAACTGTCAACGGCTCACAATATTCATTTTAATTACCTTATCCTCAACTCAACAGCACTCTCCCCCCGAGTCAGAAAGAAAACAGCTCATTAAATAGTAATTCAAGAAATTTGTAGTCATAAAAGATCCTACTGTTTTCGTCCATTAAAACATATTAAGTGTGTCTGTATAATAGTTTGATATAATAAGGCTGGGAGGTCTGCAAATATGATTAATTACTAAAATATTAAAATGTTATAAGGTTTAATTTTCAAATATGCAAACTTGCATTGTTTGCTCAGTGTATAGTTGGTGGAAACAGTGAGGTGGGTGGTTAATGAGCAACATTTTATAAAAAAAAAATCCCTATTTTATCAATTACAGGTAAAAATGTACAACTAATACAGCCATACTTTAAAAACCACAATACAACTTGCACTTTTGGCATCTCAATCATTGAGAGCATATGCTTGTCAGGTCATGTGTGCCCCATGCACATGAAATATCATGTGTATGAAATGTAGTTGTTCTGGTCTCTACTGCATGTCCCTGCAGGCTTTTTGCTGTAAACACTGTATTTTCAGAATATAGTCTGCATTTCTATGTCTTTATGCATCTCATGTCTCTGAGGTTTTATTAAGTGGTGGGTACTCATCTACTTACTGGGATGGGTTCCTCATAAACAGAAGTTGCCCATTTAGGGCTCCCAAAGATAAGCTGCTAAGGGAATGCCTGAGAAAACAACAGGTGGAGGATGTCGACATTCAAGCAAATACTGGTCAACCAATCCAACATTGTGGTGTTTAACAAACCACCTCTTTTACAGGTAGGATTGTCACAGATCTTGCAGTATACAAGGGTATACAAAGTCCAGGACACTTAGCTCGGTTTTCCATTTTATTTGATAAGAAAGCAGGTGCTTTAAATAATAACAAAACAAACAAAATTCCTTGCTCTTACTTGAGCTCTTACTAGACAGAAATCACTATCTGTAATTGGGTGGCTTTCCCACTTACCAATTTAAAAAAAAAAAAAAAAAGGAAATGGTTTTGCAATAAACACAATTGTTGTTCTCTCTCCTTCAGCTCTCCTAGCTGGCTTTTTCTCCCTCACTCTGCAGCAGGCTGATCTCTCCTTTTAAAGATCTGTCTGCTAATTAACTAGCTACAGGTGAGTGTCAATTAGTAAACTCTTAAGTCAGATGCAAATTCTGGTCTGTTACACAGCAACTAGTGTTGTTGGAGCATTGGCCCACCCTGCTCTCCAAATACTCTGCCCCAGGGACCCATACCATGTTTTGCAGAGCATCAGCTATGCATATTGCAAACTTTAACATCTCTCCCAGGGGCATTTAACTGAAAATTCTCTGGTTGCTGTTTAGCAAATCAGCCCTGATGTATCTTCCATCAACCACTATTCCACTTTTTCACTCACAGGTGGTAGACAAGGAACTGAACGCTGGAATAGTGGTGGCAATGTGGCAATAACATCAAGACACCCATAACATCAAGAAGAAAGGACTTGAGAAAGTGGACATATACCAAGGGCTGGAATAGGAGCTGGAAATTATGTGAAAAGTGAAGAAAGGAGTAGAAGTCCCAATTGTGATAGGAGCATTTGGGGCTAGTGGCTTCAGTAGATACAGGTGGGAGAGCCAAAATACTGCGCATGTGCATAATTCTGAGACCTGGGAATGAGGAATACGGTAACAAATGAACGGTTCAGTGTTCTCTGAATGTCATTCAATTCTTGCAGGCATCTCTATTCGGTTTTTCCCTGCACGTATTAATGTTTTTTTGTTCCATAGAATCAGCTGAGTCTTTCTCACTATCAAATATATGATCACTAATTAGCACTTTGCCAATTGTTTTAAGTCCACTGCATGTTTTAAAGTCACAAATACATTCATATGGATTTACATGCACCATATAAATGTAGTCTATTAAAATTTGTTTTTTTTTCCAGTTTATCTGTGATTCTGTTCACAATATACTATCACCAGTCTGACAGTTTAAAAGCTATTTCAGTGTACAGGTCTTTGTATACATACTTACTTATATATATTTTCTCAAGCTCTGTACTCACTTTGTTCTCCTATCACACCACCTATTTTAAGTGCCTATATCAATTTGTTAGCAATTTTGCTAGTGAAACCTAGGGCAGCGGTTTTCTTCCACCAATCTTGTTTCAGGTATTTTATTTCCTTACTTTCATATGTTTCGTTAAACCGGTATATAAAGGCCTCTCTCTGCCTTTTACGTTTACACATTGAGCTCATTTAAGGGGCTTGTCTCATTGCATCGGACCCACGTTAGAATCTCAATACGTTATATTCTTACAAAGGACTTCTGTTGTACTATCTGTTTTCCAGCTTTGACTATTACTCCATTAGACAAACTAGGATACAGAGAGTTGTAATCTCACACCTATCAGATTATTCATAATTTCTCTTAAACTCTTCATTCAAATATGTGCCTTATTCTTTTACCAACACATATCTTTATGTGTAGTTTTTTTATAGGTGCACATAACAGACCCCTCTCTGGTTATAGTACACTCTCATCAGCTTTTTTCAGGGTATGTTCTGTTTATATACACTAAGCAATAATCCAGTACATCACTTGTCACAGGTTAAATGTTGATCTTTATTTCAGATAGGTGTCATTTCCAGCTACATCTTCCATCCAGCTCTTTCTTATACTGTTTCTATATCACCCTATTTAGGTACGTACGTTTACGTTTACGTTTCTTCTTATAAGACAAGCCCCTGCTAGGTATAGAGAACTGGCTGCAAGAGTTAGGAGCTGGCCTTATTACTTTTGCTTACTTTCATGTTCCCATGAGGTCAACTCCCCACCTCTCGTGGAGGTATTGCCCACAGGTCCCAACATTAGATTAATTGCCTCATATCCCCTTCTGTAGTTTTTTTTTAGAGTATCACATGTCACGGCCATACGTATTTTGACTCCTTACTGTCACCGATATGTCTCTCCAGGGCACTCCTTCCAGGCCCAGCATGCCCGTTAGACCAAGCTCCCCCGCTGAATCTCTCATTCCAGCTACCCCCGGGTCCCTGAGATTTATGCCGTAGAAATGTTCCTTGCCCGGCCACAGCTAGGAAAGCGGAACTCTATAAGCTACTAGTGGTCCAGTCCAGCGATCCCAGGCCCACAAAGCTCTCAGGAGTTAAAGACATCCTGTCATCTATCCTGTCTACCCTTCAGTCACTTAACAAGACGATGACCAAGATCAACGCATCTGACGTTCCAGCCCCTGCACTGGCACCCTCACACACGGGGTAGTGCCATTACTATTACTACCACCACTTCACAAGTCATTGCCCCTGTACACTCGGTTCCTGCTTTCATTAAGAAAGACATTCTAGATGGCAAGGATGTCAGCCTAGTCTCTCTCTTTATTGCTTTGCAGGACATTTTAGAAAATCGAGCTTTTAATTATGGAGATATTTCTGTGATCCTCAAAATGAGGGATCCACATCTTAATAAAAAACTCTCCATCCCCGAATTTTTCCATGGCTTTGGATTATACATTGATGTCATCTGCTCTGTATACCCTCAGAGGCAAGAGGAATTCGACCTCTATTTACACAAGGTGGTGGACCTAGGGCACAAGTATGAGGGTTTCGCTTTCTACGAGTACCACAAATCAGTATTATCTAAAGCAGTGGCTGCTCTGGCCCAGTCCAGCACTCAGATTAATTGGGGTCAGTTGGACACAGAGCTGTTCTGCAGGCAATGAGGCTCCCTTCTTGTGCGTTCCTCTGCCTCACACTCCTCCAACTTGTGTCCCTGCGAAGCACACCCCTCTAGATCCCACCCCTCCACTACCCTCTCTGTCAGTCAGGATAGGGGCCAAAGGGATAAGCCATGCAGACCGGTCATATTCCTGGGAAAGGCGCAAGTGCAACAACTTTCACGCAGGAACCTGTAATTACAGCACTTGCATGTTGTTGAACATTTGCTCAATCTGCTTCAGGGCACATACAAAATCCATGTGCCCCTCTAGGCTTTTCCTTATGAAATGACTGACGGAGATCAACATCGACACTTTTGCCTTCACTTGCGCACCCACCCCTCCCACCACCTGGTGCAATATTTGATTTCTGGACTTTCAATGGGTTGTACACAGGGTTAGTAGCACTCCCTACTGGCACACTAGAATGCCCTAATTTACACTCGTCTACAAACGACCCATCTACTGTTGACGAATTGCTATGGAAAGAGACCACGTCAGGTTTTATGATTGGTCCTTTTCCACACCCTCCTTTTTCCACATGGTGGACAAACCCTTTTGGAGTGGTTACCAACAGCACCTCTAATAAGCCTCAGTCTTCTCACAACCCTAGCTTAAATTCACTGATACCTGCCTAAGAATTTTCTCTCCATTACGCCACCGTGGATCATGCCATACAATCTATTCTACTGGCCAGCGAACAAGCCTTGCTCAGTAAAACATATTATTACAAACGCTTTCCAATTACTACCTATTCATCCGTCACTCTGGCATATTTATGGCGTCAAATGGAGGGATAATTATTACTTTGCCACCAGACTCACCTACAGCTCCAGGAGCAGCCCAAAACTGTTTGACATCTTTGCAGAGACACCATGCTGCCTGCTCCTGAATGTCATCAAATGTCCCATGGTCATATACTATTTGGGTGATTTCCTATTGGTCTATGCAGATTCCCTCACGTAGCATCCTTAGCACTGGTTTCAACACTAGGTGTTCCATTGTCCCCTGACAAAAAGTTAGGCCCCTCAACACAGTTGGTGTTTCTGGGTATCTCACTAGACTCGGTGTCAATGCAGGCACGCCTCTCCGGTGTGAAAGTAACATGTATTAGACAAAAACTGGACCAATTCCTCCAAAAAGGTTCTGGTACACGGAGGGATCTTCAGTCTTTACTGGGATACCTCAATTTCATGATGTGTATTCCACAGGGGAGATCTTTTAACTCCCGGCATGCTTGACGATGGCACCATAGTTACATAGTTACATAGCTGAAAAGAGACTTGGTTCCATCAAGTTCAGCCTTCCTCACATTTGTTTTTTGCTGTTGATCCAAAAGAAGGCAAAAACAAAAACAGTTTGAAGCACTTCCAATTTTGCAACAAGCTAGGAAAAAATTCCTTTTTGAATAACAGTCAGATTTATCCTTGGATCAAGCAGTTATTACTCTACATTGAAAAATTATATCCTTGAATATTCGGTTGTTGCAAGTATGTATCTAGTATCTGTTTGAACATCTGTATGGACTCTGATAAAACCATTTCTTTTGGCAGAGAATTCCACATCCTTATTGTTCTTACAGTAAAAAAAACCTTTCCTTTGCCTTAGACGAAATCTTCTTTCTTCCAGTCTAAACGCATGACCTTGTGTCCTATGTAAAGTCCGATTTGCAAATAGAATTCTACACAATGGTTTGATTTGGCCCCAAATATATTTGTATAGTGTTATCATATCCCCTCTCAGGTGACGTTTTTCTAAACTAAATAGGTTTAAATTTCTTAACCTTTCTTCATAGCTGATATGTTCCATTTATTTTATTAATTTTGTAGCCCGCCTCTGCACTTTTTCTAGTGCCATGATATCCTTCTTTAGAATAGGTGCCCAAAATTGCACAGCATATTCAATATGTGATCTTACCAGTGATTTATAAAGAGGCAAAATGATATTCTCATCCAGAGAATACCTTACTGGCCTTAACCACTGCTGATTGACATTGCACATTGTTGCATAGTTTCTTGTCTATAACAATTCCCAAGTACTTTTCGTGTGTTGTTACCCCTAATTTGCTTCCATTAAGGGTATACGTTGCTTGTGAATTCTTTACGCCAAAGTGCATAACTTTGCATTTTTCAACATTAAATTCCATCTGCCATTTGATTGCCCAGTCTATCTAAATCCCTCTGCAGCAAATTCATATTTTGCTCACATTGTACTACTTTACAGAGTTTTGTGTCATCTGCAAACACTGAAACATGACTTTTTTCAAGATAATTTATAAACATGTTAAATAGAAAGGTCCCAGAATAGAACCCTGAGGGACACCACTTGCCAACTCTGTCCAGCTTGAAAATGTACCATTAATGACAACTCTTTGTGCTCTATTTTTAAGCCAATGTTCTACCCAAGAACAAGCATTTTCATCTAGAGCGATTTCCTTGAGTTTTGAACACTAATCTATTGTGTGGAACTGTATCAAATGCCTCAATCCCCCAGTCATGGCTGATTTGTTCATGTGGAAGCACTTCCTCGAACAGTGGAATGACATCTCCATGTTCATTCCCCCACTGACCAATTACTTCCCTGTACTTTGGACTGACGTGGCAGCCCACATTGGGTTACCAGCAATTTTTGGTAACCACTGGTTTAGGGATGTTTGGCTTCAGCAGACGCTTACCTTGCCGACGAGGGAAACGTCAGCCCTTTTTGAGATTTTCCCATCGTAGCAGCTGCACATACATGGGGTCATCTGCGGGCTGGTAAGGCAGTCAAGTGTTTCTCAGATAATCTGGCCGTTTGCGAGATCATCAATAATGTTCCTCTTTGACCATAATGCGATTGGTACGAATGTTGACATGGCTTGTTCAAACTGCAATTTTTCTTGGTGTGCGAACACATTCCGGGCATTCAGCTGACATTTTGTCCTGGTCCAATTTTCAGGCATTACACTTGGTGCATCCCTTCACCAATGAACTCACATCCATAAACCCTCAAATTCCCAGAGATAATAATAGACTGACGGGATTATTGACCCACACATGGTCACTCTCATGCAATGCTCTGTCAGCCAACACTAAGATGGCATACGATAGGGCTTTGATTGTTTCCCGCAAATTTGGTGGGGAATTTCACATTCTAGATAATTACTCTAACAAGACCATGGTGGCTTTTGCCTCTTTTTTTTCACTAACACCTCAAATTAGCACATAACACCATCAAATTATATCTTACAGGTATACAACACCATGTCCTCACCACCTTTACATTTTCTTTCTTTATACCCCATCAAAACTATTCTTAAAGGTATTAACAAAATAGATCGACCTCCTACAACCTATAGATTACCTATAGAGGGACCCCTATTCAGGGACATATCAGGCCTTTTGGATACTAACCCCTTTAATGTCCAGGCTAAATTTATTATCAAGGTAGCTATTTAAATTGCCTTATACAGTTTCCTCAGACCCCGAGAGTTCACTGTGGTCCATCAATCCGATATCAACAAAAGTTTGAGACTATTGGACATGGTCAAACACAATGACCATTACATTATGTCATTACATACATCTAAGACCAACCACACTAACCATCCTACTACAATCCCTCTCTTTCCAACAGATAACCTCTGGTGCCCCGTTAAAATACTCTATTCATTTATATCCACACACATCAGTCACCCAGTACAGACACGCCAGTCCATATCATTAAAAGACTGGGTAGATGGAAATCCTCCGTCAATACCACATATATCCCGCAGCCTGAGAAAGAACATGCACCATATAAAGCTTTTAAGTGTTTAGCATTGTGATTATGCACTAAAGTGTGTTTTCATGCAATATCTTTTGCCCTCTTTATTATAGGCCCACCCGTACGTTAGTTACGGCACACCACTACCAACTTTTCTCTATTTTCTCTATTTTCATATACTATTTAAGTTCTGAGCACAAGTAAAAGGCCATAGGCCTGAATTTGTGGGAGGAGTTTTCCCTATATAAACTCTACCCCCCTACTTACCTTTGCCGTTTCCTGTTCGAGTGACCCCACCCACCACTCACTCTATTATCATACTATTATTATTACATTACTTCTGGTGATGCCCTCTTTATTACAGGCCTACCTGTACGTTGGTTTTGGCACACCACTACCAACTTTCTCCCTTTTCTCTATTTTATTTAAGTTCTGGCCATATATATATTTGTGGCCAGATCTTAGCAATGTATTAACTATATATATATATATATAATATATATATATATATATATATATATATATATATATATATATATATATATATATTGAAAATTATTGAAAATAAAATAACAGAATGCAGAAAGATTTGAAGGTAACTAAGATAGTACTAAAAGTACAATTGTATACACTGTATTGAAAATGTTTACTATATTTCACTACCAAACTGCACATTTTAACAATGGTATCGCTGATTAGTTTTTCTGTGTTGTATATTGGGATGTATCATTTTGAAACTGAAATAAACTGTGAATAATTGACGGCGGATTTCCTTTAGGCATTTTTAGAGGTTCATGGGACTATTTGTGAAACCAACATTTGAAACTGCTTGCACAGTCAGAGAGCATAGCAACAATCAGGAGACATTTCTAATCAAGAGAAAATATGATTGCAGAAATAAAAATGCTTCTTGGCTATCAGAGAGGCAGTGTGTTTAAACGTAAAGTGATTTCAGCTGAAGGCATGTTAAATTTTAAAAGTGCTGTTTAACCATACGCTCTAAATTGACTAGTGTTGTGCTGTGTTTCTTATTTTACTTTTCTTTGTGTGTTTTTTTAAAATTTTATATTAATATTTTTGCCATGAAAAAGATTCTGTAGATTAGGTTACTGGTTTGATGGAGTGGGGTTTTTTGCATTTTTTTTTTTTTTTTGTAGTTTGTCTATTTTTTTCGTAGTCTTTAATAAAATTTTCCACAGAAATTAGACAAGCAAAAATACAAATACTAAATGCATGTTGACAGCAGACACAGAACACGGTCATCATAAACATAAATACCATCAAGGTTGTCATGAGTAGCGACCGCCACAAATTATTTTGTCCAGTAGCGATATGAAATGCATCCTGTTCCAAGTTTAATTTATTTATTTATTGTTCTCCCCCCCCCCCCTTCTTTGATGCCGTGCGGTGATTTGTTAGTCACAATTTTTTTTATTACTGCTGCTTACCATGGTGGACATGCCTTGCGCGTAATACTACAACAAATCTGCAGTATAATGAAAATTGTTCTCCAGAATATCTTTATTTTCATTATGTTTTGAGCGGTATTGATACTTTATGGGAATTTTCTGAATTCGGCATTGCTGCCGGTACCAAGACCTTGGACACATCTACTGCCATGGTGGAGTGAATAATTTGTTTTCTGGTGTTTTTTGATATATTAATTTCCATTAGTTCTTTTAAATAAGTTTTCTTTCCCTTATTTGGGATAGCGTCACATACCTTCTTCTGGTTTGCTTTATTCCATAATACAGAGCTTTCCATACAATGCAAAGAACCCAGTACTATAAAGAAATACTTAAAGGGATTCTCTTGTGCCAGGAAAACAAACCTGTTTTTCCTGGCAATGTAGAATACTGGAGTGCCCTCCCTCCCGCCTCCCATCCGGCATCACTGAAGGGGTTAAAACCCCTTCAGACACTTACCTAAATCCAGCGCCAATGTCCCTCGGCACTGGGTCAGGCTCCGCCCACACTCCTCCCCTGCCGACATCTGCCGGCGGGGGAGACTTAATTGCATGTGCGGCAATGGCAATGGAGTTGTAGTTCCACAACATCTGGGGATCTACCTGTTGGGCAGCATGATATACACTGATCAACCACAACATTAAAACCACATACAAACAAAGTGAATCATATTGATTATCTCAATTTTAATAGCACCTGTCAACGGGGTGGGATATATTAGGCAGCAAATGAACAGTCAGTTCTTGAATTTTATGGGCAAGTGAAAAAAGCTTAGTGACTTTGACAAGGGCCAAATAGTAATGGCTAGATGACTTTGTCAGAGTATCTCCTAAACTGTTCCCGGTATGCAGTGGTCAGTTCTTATGAAAAGCATTTCAAGAATGGACAACCAATGAATGGGTGTCAGAGTCATGGGCATCCAAGGCTCACTGTTGCATGTGGGGAGCAAAGGATAGCTTGTGTTGTTCAATTACTGAGAAGGGCCACTGTAGTTTATATTGCTGAAAAAAATAATTCTGACCATGATACAAAGGTGTCAGAACACACAGTGCATCACAGTTTGCTATATAAGGGCTGCAGTCAAAGTGGCCATGATGACCCCTATCTTCCGCTGAAAAGGCTTTCAATAGGGACTTTATAGTCAATTCTGGACCATGGAGGAATAGAAGAAGATTACCTGGTCTAATGAATCACCTTTTCTTTTCATTCACATGGATGGTTGGGTGCGTGAAGAGATTGCAGCATGATGCTCTATTGGAAGAAGGCAAGATGGCGGGAGCAGTGTTATGTTCTGGGCAATGTTCTGCTTGGAAACCTTGCGTCCTGGCAGTCATGTGGATGCTATTGTGACACATACCACCTACCTAGAGATTGTTGCAGACCATGTACAACCCTTCATGGATATGGAGTTCTCTGGAGGCAGTGATCTCTTTTGGAAGAATAAAGTACCCTGCCACATACAAACATTGTTCAGGAATGGTATGAGGAACTAATAGTAAAAAAATATTGATTGTTCAGGGATAGTTAGTAAATATAAATTTTCTTCACAGGTCAAATGACAAAAGACCAATAGAGTGGTAGTAAGAATTTTTCCAGGCACTTTGACTCCAGCTACATAGGGAGACAGACCAGCAGTGATACAATATGTTTTACCCTTGCTGTGCATGTGTGAGAGAGGGAGATAGCAGATTTCCATTTTATCATTGATCATAGTGTGAACCTAGGTTATCAATATACAGTTGTTAATTTTATTTATTTATTTGACTGTTAGGAGAAAGATAATCCTATTTCACTTTTTTTTTCTGAGTGTGTGAAAGTGTGTGAAGTGTTTTTTATTTACTTCAAACACAGCTGTAAGTTCAATTTTGCAACGCAAACATCTATTTTTTGCTGATAAAAGTTATGTACATTCACTCAAACAATAATTCATAAACCTAATGCATTGTATATGATTGTAAACGTGTAACCTTCCTTGTTTTTGTGCAGAATTAATATATGACTACATATACTCTCCCACTTTATTTAAAGAGACATACCAAAAAATTCAATGTGACTGCTTTATTCCTACCATAAGCCATTTCACTCCTCCAGGTCAAACCAATTAATTTACCAATTATTAATGTATAAGAATCAACATACATATGAATTAATGTTACATTTATTAAGTATATTTAACAGCATTAACGAGGAGTTGAGGACATAGGGGCCAGGATATATCTTGGAATATTGGATACCAATACATATTTGAAAAGCCAAGATAGGGCAGCCTCAGTACTCACAAAGAGTCATCCTTCAGCACTCAGGAAAGGAAAAACCTCCTGTGGAGGAAACCTCTGGGGAACCATGGCTTGAAGAACTGCCCTTCCCACTGGGCATTAAGAGGCAAATATAGAGAATTTAATAGATGTATTTTATGATCTATTTAACTTGGCAGAGAGACAAACATACAGACATGGACATAGACAGACATTGACATGGACAGACAGACACAGAGACAAAAGACCAGCAGATATATAGAGAGACAGATTACTAAAGCAGAGATTGAGAGATGATACCGATACCTGAAAAAAAAAAACCTGTACACTAGGCAATTCCTTCTCTTCCCTATTTGCAATCCACTGCACTCCAGCACATGAAATGATTAAAATCCCCTTTGAGGAAGCACCAATTTTTGTTAATGGGTATATGAAATATAACGCCCCCTGATTGAACCTCCATAACCAGATCAGGTTGAGGGTAGTCAAGCTCCAAGTCTTCGGACACATCCAAGTGAGGCATAGATCTCCATGCTATTGAGATGGTATAAGAACCATGAATACAGGTGAAGCTCTGCCAAAGCTTTGGTTATAACTGGGAAGAAATAGAATGTTGAAGCAGTTACAGCAGCAGTCATGTTTATGACATCACAGGATGATATCACCTATTATGATTACACTGCTAAGGATCACAGTTCCTGAAGTGGAGTTTATCTTTATTAATATAAGAAGAAAAAAATCACAATTAAGTGAATAAACCACATTCTCTTTCAAATTTATTTTCTCTTTCACTCTCGTTTTTTCTTAATTCTGAGCAGAGATGGACAATCATGAGACCCAGTATATCATTTGAACCCAGTTAACACCTGGGGAAGGGAAAAGAAGGAAACTTATGATAGCCATTCATATTTTTTGTCTCTCTCTCTCTCTCTCTCTCTTCCAATGAAAGCTGGATAAAAAACAGGATGTTGGTGCAGAGCCTAAATAGTCCTCATAGGGGTATAAAAGAAAAAAAGGGGAAATATACTGTAGTATTTCAAACTTTGGTTGGAGTAAATAAGATAAAAAATGACCACTCACACTTTTCTAGAGCTTAGATACAGCTCCAATATACGCGCCTGGGCAAAATGATCCTCGTCTAAGGATGAAATGCAGGGTTGATTCTTCGTATTGTTGTGGTTGTGGGAGGTGTCCTCAAATTAACAAATAAAACCACAATAGTGTTTACCATAATATGTAGTGCAAATGCATGTTTTAGTTGGGGTATATCTACTAAGTTGTTTAAAAAATGAATACATTTCCATTATAGTGTTCCTTTATTGTAATATTAATGTACTCTAATTTGCACTAAAACAATACACCCAACCAGAATGTTATAGTACATATTTGTGGTGTAGTTAATTGTAATAAAGTTTTTTTTTTTTTTTTTTTTTAAATCTGTATAAAGCCCTTGTTACAGGACAAAGAGCAGTGTATACATACATAGTGCAATAGGTTTGAATTTTCACTCTGATTGCAACACTTTAGAAAAGGCATGCTAAACTACAACTCAAGTGATTGTCTGGCCATCTATTTCATTCAAAGAATTAATGGAGTTGTGGGCCATGAACAGTTAAGAGACCTGTCCCAGAATTGGTCTTCAATTTTAAGTCTTTCTTTTGTAATTTTGATGATCTTTTCCATATTATGTAAAAGAAAAAAAAGACAGCGTGTTGGGAAAAATGCATTTCTCTATCGAAGAATCTCTTTAAATACATCAATTTTATGAGATATTTAGCCAATGCATGTACTGGGCAGAGGCAGGAAATCATTTAATAACTACTCAACATAAATACTCTGGAGATTTTATGGGGTCAAACTCGTTTCTATTCTATCCTACTTCTAGATGAAATATAAGTGATTGGCTGCATTTAGCAAGAGAGGATTGAAAAAGGGCTCTTTCACTTGCCGTTTCCTGAATTTTCCCTTACAAAGCTGTCCTCAAACACAGACTTCACAGCCCTTTCCTGCCCCAGGTGCACCTGCAATGGAGGAGGATGATTTAATGAGCGGGATGATATGTGGCAGATACCAATGATTACTGGAATAACGATCACATGACCCTGCTACAATATCAATACTCCAACTTGCCAAATAAATTACAGAGTGTACTGAACTATTATGTGCTAAAGATATTTCTGTATTTCGTAGAACGTTTCACAAAAGAAGCCGGGAGAAAAATATACATCTGCTCCGTATGTTCCATTTTTGTCTTGAGAGAAAATAGAGTAAAAGGGAAATGTTTCCCTATCTGAAAACCATCTTATATCAAGTAGTCCTGCCAAAAACAAGTGCCAAACATTTTTCCATAATCCGATTTATTGTGAGCAAATTTACGGCTGGAATCATTTGCATCCTTAGATGTTTTTTTTTGTTTTTTTTCTAGATATGTTGGGTGGTCATGCACACAATGGATCGAGGTTACATTCTCCCTCCCTGCTGAACGTATACTATGGTTTCAAGGACTGACAGTGACTGATGGCCAAATTACATTGCAAGTACATTTCAGTGTCAGCCTCATTATTGTACTCCTGCCTGGCTGGCTCTAGGGAACCAGTTAAATTTTGCTGCTCCTAAAATATTTCCAATCCATTCTATTCCATGCATGTTTTTATAAATGATACACATGAGAGCATTTAATTCAGGAGATATTCTTCATAGTCGTCTAAGTGTCAATGCTTTAAAAAAAAAATAAAAAACATTCTACAGGTTTTGGGTGGCTCAACATATTCTCATTTTCATTTTCTTTTAGAATGCTTGATATGTAAACTGGTAAACTGTGTAGCACTAAAGTAATGCCGTCCAACACAATAATGAGAAGACCAAACATTATTCAGAGGCACTGATTGCAAAGAGAGACAGGGTTATTTACTAAAGTGAGAATTCAAAGTGAATTGAAAGAGAATTTCAAATTTAAGGTTAATATAGCCGAACTGGAAAAATTATCTGGCATTAATTTGAAATTTACTTTGAATAACCCTAGCGAATAACCTTGAGAGTGTTTTTCGGAAAATAGGACTTTACAAACTTTGAACGATGCTTCTAAAGCAACTGATACTTAAATAATCTATTGTGTTGATTTCATCCTTCCACTGTTTAGTGAAACCAACATTTTTACAGCTCTGAAGCATTTCAGAAATGACTCAATGACATTATATGTGGATTGGATACGTTATCCATAAGCTTAGTGGTTGTTGCATAGTACAAGTCATTAGAATAGTTGTATTGTAAAGAAACAAAGTGGTTGTTGTTTAGTATCCAAGTCTTAAAATTAATAGTAACATGGATCTTAGAAACATATTACTGTTTCAGATATTTTTATGTCTTTATGCCAAGTATCTTAGTCATAGGTGTACTCATATCCTCCCCCCACAAGAGGTTTCTGCACTAAATTGGCAATGGAGCAATATACACCCCTTTTTTTGCACTAAGCATATTTACTATGTTAACAGCTACACACCTTCTCTCTCACCCATCAACTGATTCTTCAACCTATGTTTAATCCTCTGGATTCCCCCTGAGTTCACTTGCTCTGCTTACTAAAGATACCTTAATCAGAATGACCTGTATATCCCCTAAAAATGCTCAAATCATCTGCACAATTCCCATACGTTTTATGCCATATAAAAGATACATTTCAAACAGTCCAAAAGCAGATATCTAAAGAGTTTATTTAGTAGTGCGTCTGACTCCAGATCTAAAGGTGTTGTGATACTTTTTTTTTAGCAGCACAGCTTTTCAGGTTAGGGTCGAATATAGAGATGGTGAAAGGAAGGTTCTATTTCTAAAAGGCTACCTACTTAATGTGCTGATTGCAGTTGCTGTTATCTCTTCTCCAAATAATAACCAATGTTCTTTTCGACTTAATTTCTTGACATGTTTGGGGAGGTGATGCTGATTCTGAGAGAAGACGTTAATGTTGTCCATGATCCAAGACTCCACTGGCTCCACCTCTCTTCCCTACTCCAAGCTCTGCAGACTCAAGTTGGCTCTTTCCAGATCCCATCTGGTAGATTGCTGTCACCTTTAAAACTCAAAGGTAATAGATTCACTAGGATTGATTATCTAATGGTAAATCACTTCCAACATCCCCCCTTCTTCTCCTCATGCATTCATTCCATGACTTGGTCAGACCCTGCCCATATTACAATCTCCCCAGACAGGCCTCTGACTCAAGGCCTATGTCATCATAATGATGCCTTATTGGACATTAACAGCCCGATCCCTCAAGAATTTGTTCATGGAAAATACTACTCCTGATTTAGATCCCATCGCCCTTTGGGAGGCCCACATAGCAGTAATTACAGGTTTATTTTGTATTATCCAGCTTTCCTCATAAGAAGCAACACATGATCCGTATTTCTCTTCTAAAGTCTGAAATGTATCAATTTGAAACACTGCACAAGACAAATTTGAATTTCTTTTCTCTTCAAAAGCTTACTCACAAAAGACAGAAACTAGCTTCTTCACTTAGGCTTTGTATACAAAATAATTTTAACACAGTAATAAATGTGGCAAAATTCTTGTCAGAGCCCTTAAGGCGAAATCTCAGTGCACCTACATACACCTTCAGG
>CAKOES020000153.1:8668-19597 GCA_933207985.1 Pelobates cultripes
TCTATAACAGTGAAAAAAGTTTTTTGTTTTTAAATCCAAGCTATTGTGACACCAGATGTAATTGGTGGCACTGACTGGGGAAATGGGCACTGTGAGCTTGACACAGAAGCTGGCAGCAGTGGCAGACAACTAAGTGCATTTACATTACATAGAAAAAATAAATTAAAAAAAAGCATACCCTTATCCCTAACCTAGCTATGCTTTTCCCTATCTTATGAACAGCAGCTACACTTTCCCTCCTCTTACTAAGCATGCAGCTTGAGAATGAATCTAAAATGGATGCTGTCCAGTAGGTGGGAGGGTCTGCTAGGGAGGCTGTGCTGCTAATTGGCTGGAATGTGTCTGCTGACTGTGAGGTACAGGGTCAAAGTTTACTCAATGATGACGAATAGGGGGCGGGTCGAACCGCGCATATGTTCGCACGCCGTGGCGAACGCGAACATGCTATGTTCGCCAGGAACCGTTCGCCGGCGAACCGTTCGGTACATCACTACTGATAACATGTTTTGTTAGTTTTTACTCTAGGTCTTACAGATGCTGAACTTATTATTTCTGACTATCTCTGTATAATAATAATAATAATAATGTCACTACCTTATATATGATTAAAAGTGATAGAGTTTACTGAGGAGACCTATATCTATTTGTATTGGTAGAGTACTGTATTATATCCACGATATGGTCTTTCTTTCCAACTAATTTATTTTCTAATTGATACCACCCTTCCAAGAAGTTAGATTCTCTTTGAATACTAAGTAAATATGCATCATGGTGTTCCTTAATATTACGGAGAGCAAGACCTCACCTATCAAAGCCTATGTACGAGGTTTTTTTTGTTTTTTTTTAAATTCAACACTCTATATAGTTCTGAAGCCTTATGCTGGAAGCATTTATTTGTGTGTTATTCCTAATTTGTATCGCCAAGTGCACTACCATCAGTGTGCACAGAAGTAGTGACAGGGGACAAACCTTGTCTCGTGCCATTGAGGATTGGAAACCACTTAGCACTTAGGGCCTATAGTTTTAACAGTTGGATTTGTATACAGATGCATTACAGCTCTCAGAAACCATCCCTCGCAAACCAAAGGCACTCAAGGTTTCCTTGAGATATTCCCATCTGACCGTGTTGAATGCCTTTTCTGCATCCAATGACAGGATCAGGATGGGAACTTCCTGCTTATTAGATAAATCTAAGATACCTATAATTTTTCTGATGTTATTCAAGGCCGAAGGCCAGGAACAAAACCTGTCTGACCTTTATCAATCAAGTCAGAAGTTACCTTAGCCAACCTATTAGCCAAAATGGAAGCATAGGTCTTTATATCGACGTTCAAGAGCATTATTGCTCTATAGTTCTTGACACCTCTTGAATCTTTATTCTGTTTAAGGATAGAAACTATGTTTGCTCTCAGTAATTCAAAAGGGATAATATCTTGAAATCTATGAAATCATTAAAAGCATTCATAAGTGATCTAGTCAAAAGGTCACCTAAAACTTTATATAATATATTGCTGAAGCCATCTGGACCAGGAGACTTATGCTGTTTTAATCTCTCTATCGCATCTTCAATTTCTTTCTCAGTAATGTGTTGGTTTAATGCCTTTTTCTGATCTGATGTAATTTTTGGTAACTAAGTATTTGCCAGAAAGTCCCTTTTTTGCTTCTTCGTAGCTTGTGGTTGCAAGTTATATAGCTTTCTTCAAAAATTGTTAAATGCTAATCCGATTATCTCAGGAGTCAAATAAATTTCTTTACCATGCCTAATCTCACTTATACGGTTTTTTCTTCCCTCTAACTCTATAAGTTATATCAGTGTTGTGGACAAAAATATTAACCCAATTAATGCTGGTAAAATGTCTATTTACTCAACATAACTGTAATCAGCATTATTCAATTTCCTATGTGATTTACTTAAAATGGCCACTAGAGAGTTTCCCCTTCAACATCGACTAACACCCTCATTAACAAGATGGTGCTTGAATCTGGGAGAGAGCTCTAAGATACCAGTGACATCACCCCCAGTAGGCAGAGCATTAAATGAACCACTTAACACCTAACCAATTATTGATGTATTATTTCATGTTATCTCTGACAATGCTTATGACGTAATTTTGCTTTATAAGGGACATGTCATCCCCCGTGAATAAACATTCCTCAAGGTTTTCATTAACCCGAAACCTGTGTCTGGTGTGAATTACTTTAGGAGCGTGCACGCATTACTTTTTAATTTGGCCAGGGGCAGATACATAAGATAATCAATTTATTGATCTCGCCGGTTCGGACGGCCAGAAAACGGGAGCGGAGCGGACCTCCGGAAAGTGGGACAACCGGGGGCCTGATCACCTCCTAAATACAGCGGTTTGCCTGTATTCTCCTGTTTTGTGTCGGTCTGTCTCCGTGTCCACTTCCGGCTTCCAGAAGGCTACAAGACAGGTAATCTCTTATCCGGTAATTTTTTTAAAACGAACCTGTCGATTGCCTATCTGCCTCCTGAGTGGGTGTGTGTGTGTGTGAGATGGCTGGTGTGTGGTTTATGCATTTTTTTTATTATTAAGCTTGACTGCCAGCGGGCAGGGGACACATCCGCCTAGAGAAAGGCTGGGGATTTATTATTATAGCTTGACTGCCTAGCGGGCAGGGGACGCATCCACCTAGAGAAAGGCTGAGGATTTATTATTATAGCTTGACTGCCTAGCGGGCAGGGGACGCATCCGCCTAGAGAAAGGCTGGGGATTTATTATTATAGCTTGACTGCCTAGCAGACAGGGGACACGACCACACGGTAAAGGGTTGGGGTTTGACTGCCCGGTAAAGGGCTGGGGACAGCCTAGAGAAAGGCTGGGAATTTTGTTGTACTGTCCAGAGTAGAATAGGGTTCATTTACTGTCTAGTTATTGCTATGTTTGCATTTTTATTGTTCTTTGTTATACTTTGTTTCTTGTTCAGTTGTGGTCATAGTGTTGGTACCCTTGTTGTGTGTGTGTGTGTGTGTGTGTGTGTGTGTTCGTGGTTTTTCCTCGATTCCGGATTATGTGCACATCTCTATATTTGTGACTCCTGTAAATGCCTTCTGATTAGTCCATGTTCACCTTTTCCCTTATTCTCTATCTTTTCTGTACTTGTTGCCCAGAGCTGTGTTAGTCACCCACGCTCGTCCGCTCAGATCCGTGACCACTGTCTCGGGTGGGTCCTGTGACTAGTCTACGTTTAGGGAAGACACACAGGGATCAATTCCTCTTGGCAGTCAAGCACTGTAGACGTTCCTTCTTTTTCTTCTCTCTATTTCTGTCCCTCTTACAGGGAAAAGTCTTGTTTCATAAAAATGGGACAGGAGCATGCTAGACCTTCAAGAGGTTACTTAGCTTGTGATATTGTTAAAGAGAGAGCAGGAGAGGAAGCCATGTTAAAAATGAAAAAGATAGCAAAGATTTGCGGTTTCTGAATGTCACCCAGTGGTAGATTGCAACCAGAGTTTTGGAGGAAATTACTCATTGATAAAGAGGGCGTACTACTGGATAATGGGTTGACAAAAGCCGTAGAGGCTTGGTATCGTGTAGCAAGAGAGGGTTGGTCAGAAGAGGAAATAGATTTTGAAGGACAAAGGATTTATGTGTATCACAGAAATGTTTGTAATGATGATGATTCATCCCCTGTTGTTTCCCGACCACCGCCCTATGATGGCGCCAACAACACCGCAAATGATCCATGCCCCGGCTCCCCAGACACTGCCCAGTCTCCACCCCCCATTGCCAAAGGCCCCCTCTGTATCCCGTTCTAGGGGCGGATGGATGCTATTACTATCCTTTCCCTATCCTGTCACCCTCCATCACACCACCCACTATTCCTGTTCCCTTCCCACTTCCCGCCCCACTGCCCACCGATACCACCTCTCTTCCACTCTCACAGGTCGCTACTGATGTTGTCCCTCTGCCATCTTTCTCCACCACTTCTCCTGATGCCGCCCCTTCCTCATCGTACTCTGCTACTCTTCCCGTTGCTCCAGTTCCTGTTCCCCCTACTCTTTCATGTATCACTCCCTCCGAAACATCATTGGTCCCTCTCCCCGTTGCTCCTTCTGCCCCCATTTCCCCCTTGCTGTCCTCTGTGATATCCCCTGGTATATGCACGATTTCTTCCCCCCCCGTCATTCCTTCCACTCCTGTCCCTGCTTCCCCTCTCCCTGTCACTCCTTCAGACACCGTCCCAGATCCCTCTCCCCTTCCCATCTCTAATCCTCTCCCTTCTCCTTCCATCGATCTTTCATCTCTTGTCTCTGCCTCACTCGCCTCTACTTCCAGTCCTACTTCTCCACCCCCTTCCACTCCTTCTGTCCCCCTTTTTTGAGATCCTTCCCCCCTTCCCATATCTTCTCCTCCTCTCGCCCCATTCCAGATCCTTCCCCCCTTCCCGTATCTTCTCCTCCTTTCGATCTTGCATCTCTTATTTCCGCCCTCTCACTCGCCTCTACTTCTACTCCTACTTCTCTACCCCCTTCCGCACCCTCAGTCCCCATTCCAGATTCTTCCTCTCTCCTCCCCTCTGATCCCATCACTTCTCCTCTTTCTAATTCTACATCACTTATTTCTGCCCTCTTGGCTTCTCTTGCTACTCCACCTACTCCTCATCCTCCTTCTACCCGACCCACTCCTTCTGTTTCTATTCTGGATTCCTCTCCCCTTCCCTAATCCTGTTGTTTCCTCCCATGACCTCTCATCACTCATCTCCGCCCTCTCCAACCACCTATCTCAACCTACTCAGCCTGTACCTTCACCCAGTCCAGCCCCCATCCCTGCTCCTCCCATAATCGCCCCCAGTTACCCACTCATGATTGTTGGGACAAACAAATCTGCCGTGTCAGGACAACCTCTGGCCGCTGCCGCCTCCCCTGCCGCCTCAGGTTTCCATCCCACTACTTCCCAGTCAGTCACTCCCCTGACCATTGCTGCCAGTTCTCCTGGTTCAGACGCTCCAGCTGCCCAAGCCCCCAACTCACTTGATGTTGCCAGTTATCATGGTGCAAGAGCTTAGCCCATTCCGTCCTTTGAATAACAGAGCTTCCCAGAGACAGTCCTTCACGGCTGCCCACCTTCCTGCTTCATCAGCAGTGGAAGGGGCCCCACCAATGTATGTTACATTTAACCCATCCCAAGCTGCAACCTTGGTAACTTCTCTCCCCGATCCAGAAAAACAACCCATGCCCTTCTTCCGAAGGATTGCCCAGATTCGTAAGACCTACTCAGCAGCCTGGCGTGATCTGTACAGTCTATGTGAGATTAAGGCTGGGGATGCCTACTGGCCTATTATGGAAAGGAGCTTTAATGATGCTGTCCTCACTACCGATACAGATTTCCAATCGGGTATTACTTTCAAACAACTCAGGGCCTGGGCCCAGGATAAACTGGCTGACCAGGCCACTTGCATAAATGATATCATACAAGATAAACTTGAGTCAGTAGAAAACTACCATTCCAGGTTGACCCAAACCTTCTCCGATCTTGGTTTTAGTGTATATAACAAAGCACATACTCAGATGTTGTCAGCTGCCTTTGTGGCTGGCCTTAAGGAACCTATTAGGAAAGGCCTAGTGCTTGCACGCCCCGAATATAGAATTATTCCTTTGGATACTCTTTTGCTGGTAGCAAAGGGCTTAGAATCTGTTCTACAGCCATCTCAGAAGAAAAGTAATCTGCTTAAGTTTTCCACTTCCAGCCCTACTATCAGAACCACCCTGATGTCCCAGAATTATCCCACATTGGCTATTATGCCAGCTGCACAGGGACAGCCCGCAGGACCTAGACCCGCGGCCAGGGTATGCTTTAACTGTAACCAACCAGGTCATTTCCGCAGGGAATGCCCGAACACATGGGTGGCTCGACCACCATTCACCAGACCTCCTATGTACCCCAGTACCCCTACAGCCACATATGGTGGCCCCCAACATGGTTATCCTCCACAGGCGCATCCACAACCACATCCATCATACTATCCTTCACAAGATTATGCCCAAGCAACTTATCAACCTAATAAATTTAATGCCCACCCTCCCCCTGTTAATTATGATTCAGATGACTTCCAGCAAAATGACCACCGGGCATCTAATCATTATCGTCCTGCCCGTCAAAATCATCAATCAGGCCTCCTTACTACACGTCATTACACTGGCCCTGATCAGTCTCATCTAGATCTTGTAACCGGTAAACCTGTGTCTGACACCCCTGTTATTGCAGTGTCTACAGGGGACGGGGGACGGGGGGCCCTAGCTACAGTTGTATTACCAGTTGAGGATCATCCTACTACCTTCCTAGTTGACACAGGTGCAGCCTGCAGTGTTCTCAGAGAATAAGACCTGCCTGATCCTTCCTGTCTGTCTGACATTGATGTTTCCTGTGTAGGTGTTGATGGTACCCCCAGGAACAACCCATTAACCAAGCTCTTATGGGTTGGTTCTGACATTCTCTCTCGGTTTGTTGTCTCATCCACCTGTCCCATTAACCTCTTAGGGGCTGATGTATTGTCTCGTCTTCAGGCTTCCATTTCCTTCACTGCTGATGGTCCTGTTCAATTACTTACCCCACTTTCTCATAAAGATACTTCTGTTCTTTGTTCCTTGCCCCTACTCTTACACATGACATCCCCCACAGAGGAAACAAGGGTCCCCGATGCCCCCAGTGCGCTAGATACGGTTCCAACTACACTTTGGTGTACAGGCCCAGATGACATTGGACGCCTCCGGGTCCCACCTGTGATAGTCACACTAATTGAAGGAGCTACTCCACCACGTAGACCACAGTACCCATTAAAACCCGCACAAGCCCTTGCAATCTCCAAACAAGTTGATAGCCTGCTGGCCAAAGGTGCATTAATTAAATGTGTTTCCCAGTATAATACTCCTCTGTTTCCTGTAAAGAAGAAAACTGAAAAGGGCCAACCAGACCAATACCGTATGATCCAAGATCTTCGTGCTGTCAATGAGGTTACCAAACGTGACACAGCAGTGGTTCCCAATCCACACACATTGTTATCACAAGTGTCTCCAACTGCTAAGTTCTTCACGGTGGTAGACCTTGCGAACGCCTTCTTCAGTGTGCCCCTGGATCCTTCTTGTCAGTATCTGTTCGCTTTCACCCATGACCGGCAACAGTAAACATGGACTGTCATGCCTCAAGGTGCACAAAATTCTCCAACACAATTTGCCAAAGCTATGTCCACTGTACTTGAACCCTGGCAGAAGTCTCACCCAGACGTGATCCTGCTCCAGTATGTTGATGACTTACTTCTCTGTGCAGATGACCTTCCAACAGCTGAACAACACTCCGTGGATCTCCTCTGTTTCCTCGCAGAAGCAGGTTGTAAAGCCTCCAAAGCAAAACTCCAGTGGTGCCGGCCCTCTGTGGTCTTCTTGGGACATTGCCTTTCCCATGGCACCCGTCACCTAACAAGAGACAGAGTTCGTGCAATTACAAACCTCTCCCCTCCATCTAACCATCAGGCCCTTCATGCCTTCCTGGGCCTCATCACCTATTGCAGATCTTGGATTCCTGAGGCCTCTAAACTCATGCAACCTCTCTATGATGCTTTAAAGACTGAACCCTTCACTTTGTCCTCTTCAGTCCGTAGTTGTTACTTCGCTCTTCAAAGGGCAGTCTCTTCGGCCCCTGCCTTGGGCCTACCCAACTACCAATTGACTTTCAAGCTTTTTGTCTCCGAGAAGATGGGCCATGCTTCCGAGGTCCTTACTCAATCCCACGGGTCCCGCCAGCGCCCTATTGAGAGTGGCCGGTATGAATACGCACTGGTTATAGTGGATATGTTTTCAGGATGGCCAGAGGCCTTTCCGGTCACAAATCTCACTGCAAAGACTATGGCGAAACACCTACTTACCAAAATTATCTGCAGATACGGAGTTCCCGAAGTAATTGAAAGTGACAAGGGTACATCTTTCACCATGCTGCTGACCAGGGAAATCTGGGCAGCACTGGGGGTGACCCTTGCATTCCATACACCCTATCACCCACAGAGTAGTGGTAAGGTAGAACGCATGAATGGAACTCTGAAAGCCAGAATGCTTAAAACGTCACAAGAAACTAACCTACCCTGGCCAGAGAGTCTTCCCATAGCACTATTTAGTGTAAGGTATACCCCAAGAGGAAGGTTTAACTTATCTTGTTTGGGACAGCACCCAGGTTAGGCTGTTATTTTCCACAACAACTTCAACTCCAGTCAGATGCAATGGTAGATTATATAACTGCACTCTCTCATGCTTTGTCCAAAATCCATGCACAGGTGTTTTCTTCTATTCCAGATCCAGAGTCAATCACAGGCACGCACAAGTTACTACCTGGTGACTGGGTCATGGTCAAGAAGTTTCTAAGAAAACACACACACTTGAACCAAGGTTTGATGGTCCATTCCATGTCCTACTGACTACATCTACCTCTGTAAAGTTGGCTGGGAAGAATACCCGGATACACGCTTCACACTGTAAGAAAGTTCCTGATCCGGAGGAAGCGGGTCCCACCCAAACATGAGCTTTTTATACTTATGTCTGCTGTAGGCCTCTTAAAGGCCCAACAAGTTGCTATTACTAAAGACAATCATGTTTACACGTTTTGGTATAACTCCTCGAACACACACGTGGCTACATTTACCTTTGATTATTGTGATATTGTTTCTTGCACCTTCCCACAATCACAACACTCAGCAATATACAAAGACATACCAAATAAAAAGGACCCATACATCTGTGTGACGAGCGGCCATTGGGGACATCACTGTAATTCATGGAAAGTGGTGGGTTGCAATACAGGCTGACCATGGGGTTACAGACCGCAGAGTGCCTTAGACCGAGTTGACAGACATGGGAAACCCTTGTTATACCGAATGACCTTGTGTAAGCCAACAGGGTCGACTCCAGTAGAACTGACTTTAAACATCCCAGTCCAGGAGATGCTGGGGAAGACGTAATGGAAATGTACTGGAAAGGGGGTGGCTCACATAAGTTAGGAACCTTCTATTTACAAGATATGCTTACATCACCTGACTGGGTAGGATCAACACACATGACCATTAATCCCCTAAAACCACACATCAAAACTCTTAAAGATATGGTGGCTATTGCCAATCCCACATTTGAAGGCACTATGGCTGTGGAGACTGGTTTTTCAGATATTAATCTATGGCTTGAATGGATGAGGTACAATGCTAACTCTCACAATAAAACTGTTATGTTTGTGGTGGGGCTAGACCTCACCTAGGTACAGTGCCTTTAAATTTACCTCCCGATGTTGAGACATGTTTCTTAAACCTCTATGCACAAACAGTTGTAAATTCATCAGTATGTGAGTCATGGAAGAAGGCTTACCCAATAACTCAAGGAAACACCAGACCACCTGATGGAGTCACCGTGTATCCAGGTAATTACACTTGCTATACAATACATGGAACCACAGGTAAATTCGTAGACAAATTCCCTTCTGGTTACTGTGCCATTTACCGGGAACCTCCCACTGTCTTGCTAGTAAATCAAATTAAATCTGTGGGAGATAGTTATTGGTTATGCGGTGACATGCAACTCAGATCAAAGATGACTGGCACATGGTGGGGAGAATGTGTCCTGACTAAAGTTATCATGCCCATACACATCTTCCCTGAACCAACAAGGCCCCTACGATTCATCACATATGTCTCTTAGAGTAAAGAGAGAAACCCCCCTCCGAGGTAGTTTTGACCCACATGTATATATAGATGCCATCGGAGTACCTAGGAGAGTACCAAATGAGTTTAAAGCCAGAGATGAGGTGGCTGCAGGATTCAAATCCCTGATCCCACTCATCACTGCTAATAAAAATGTTAACTGGATCAATTACATTTACTATAACCAGCAACGATTTGTCAACTACACTTGAGATGCCCTACAGGGCTTAGCAGAACAATTACAGACTACCTCTCTAATGACATTCCAGAATCGAATAGCCTTCGACATGATTCTAGCAGAAAAGGGGGGCCCCGATACTATGACATGCTGTACTTTTATTCCGGACAATACCGGTCCTAATGGTAAGGTAACCATGGCTATAGAGATATTAGAAAATCTTTCTGACGCTTTAAAGGAAAATTCAGGAGTCCCCAATTCATGGGACAGATGGTTTGGGTGGATAAGTAGATGGCAAAGAACTCTTTTCCAAATAGGTATGGCAGTTCTTACTGTAATGATTTTCTTCCACTTCCTGACTTGTTGTGTAGTACCTTGTGTACAGAATAGCAAAAAAAAAAAAAAAAAGAAGCAGTACTAAATAACAAAGGCAGAAAAATCTTCTGGGTACACAGAGACACCTGGTCAAAAGGGTCTCTAAAACATTTGTGACAATTAACTAGAAGATTTAGCAACAGGTATTACCCTATACAATCAAACAAAAATATACAATTGAGAACAAGCTGGATGAGAAACAAATAAGACTTGATATGGCAGCTTGCTGGAGAAAGAGTTTTGTTAGCTGAAAGAACATTACTAATAAAGTTTAGTGCCCTGCATTCATTTGAATCCTGCTTGAGGCAGATATCAAAACAGACGCAAGCTACAGAAGCAAACACAGACAGAACCTGAGAGTCATAGAGAGAACAGCAAAATGGAAAAAATTGTACTTATTTGAGAACAAGCTGTAAATGCTTTTTTAGCTTTCTACAGCGCCATCTACTGTTCAGTTTGATGAACACACACATTATATATGATACATTATATTGCTGCTCCAACACCTCTTCACAAAGCCTTGCCCATCCTCATATAATGTTCAGCTTCCTCTGTATTGTGCCATTTGTATTTGCTTTTAAAGTCTATTTTCTACCAATATCATTGTATGCAAGTGTCTGCTCTTTTTGTGTCCAATTCTTTAATGCTTTTAGTACCAGGATAAAGCATATGCCTTGTTTTCC
>CAKOES020000153.1:22312-46383 GCA_933207985.1 Pelobates cultripes
CAGTAGAGTGGAGGGGCGGAAGCCAGACTGAAGAGGGTCAAGAAGAGAGTTGGAATTGAGGAAGTGGGCCAGACGGGTAAAGACTAGTCTTTCAAGAAGCTTTGAGGAAAAAGGGAGCAGAGATATAGGATGATAGTTAGAAGGGGAGGGTGGGTCGAGACATGGTTTTTTTAAGATGGGTACTACAGTAGCATGTTTAAGGACCGCAGGGAAAGTGCCAGAAGAAAGATAGCAGTTGAAGATGTGTGTTAAGGAGGGCACAAGACAAGAGGAGAGAGATCTGATAAGGTGAGACGGGACAGGGTCAAGTGAGCAAGTGGTGGGGCGAGAGGAAAGGATTAGTGCAGCCACCTCTTGTTCAGTAGCCTGGGAGAAGGTCAGGAGGTTTGGAGAGGCATGATCCAGGTGAGGTTGAGAAAGTAAGGGGCAAGTTGGTGAGAATTCTTTCCTTAGCTGTTCAATCTTGTCAGTAAAGTAGCATGCAAAACTATCGGCTGTAAGGTTAGTTTGGGGGGTGGCCTCAGCAGGGCAAAGAAGAGAGTTAAAGGTATTAAAGAGATGCCTGGGATTGCGAGAGCATGATCTAATATGAGAAGAAAAGTATGACTGGTTGGCAAGGGCAAGGGCTGTGCTGTATGAATGCAATATGAATTTGTAGGGTAGAAAGTCTGACTCAGTGTGAGACGTCCTCCAGCAGCGTTAAGCAGAACAGGAACATCTCTGCAGGTAGCGTGTTGATTTAGAGTGCCACGGTTGGGGGCGTATTCTCCTCGAGCTGCGTATTTGGAGAGGGGCTGCAGTGTTCAGGGCTGAGGTGAGGGTAGAGTTATATGAGGAGATAGCCAGTGAGGGAAATGACATTGACATTGTATAACATGGGTAGCCTATCCATGTTTTCTCTGGTTAGTAGGCTCTGTGTGTTGGTGTGCTAACACCAAATGCAAGAGTTTTCATAAGACTGAAATGGCCAGCTGGCTGATTGACCGCCCAGGATGACAACCCTACATAAAGATATAAAGATTGTTATTTCCAGAAATGAATATATATATATATTTTTTTTAAAGAAAGGCTACAGAGAGAGGGTATTTGCACCATAACCAGCTCAGTAATGTGATGTGGTTATGGTGCTTAGAGTGATGGTTTAACTACTAATCATCAGCAGAAAGTCATTGTTGTAAGAAGTCCTACAACAGAAGAATACATATTTAAACAGACATCTCTTTTTTTCATTTTCTTTTTTATCAATGCTTTACGAAAAAAATAAAATAAAATTTAAATTTTTTTATAGAAATCTCTGTAATGTTATTTCAAGGGTAAAGTAAGAACTACTATACTATACATAGCTTTCTCACTAAGGTTCCAGAATAATATTAATTAGCTGCCATTTTGAAAGCCCTGCTCTATTTGTCAACCATATCTGTGTATCATTGGAGTGATGGCTGAAAAATCACACAACTGTCAGTATCTTTAGCAATTACTAAATGACCTACATACACACAATCACTTGTTAAAACTAAAATAAAAAATAAAGAAAAACAGAAAACCGGATTGAGGGGGGGAGGGGGAGGATAAAATACACAACCAGAATAAACATGTAGAAATTAAAAGATGGCAGCTCCAAAAACAACACATCAATCTGCAACTTTATGTAAGAAAACAACAAAAAAACTTCTTCTGTCTTTCAAACTTGATAACTTGATTTAATTATTTGAACTGTAGCATTGGGGTAAATAAATACATTTGCAAAAGCCGCATTAGTGACAAGTCTGTTTTCCTTGTCAATTTAGTTTTCACCACCCAGAAAGGCTGCTGTAAAGGCTGCTGTAATAACCTAAAATGCAGCATTTCAGGCTGTTAAGATGACAGCATTACAACTACCTGCAGAGTGACAGGTTGTGATGAAACCTGTTTCCTGGGCCTTTGCTACAAAATGAAATTGTCAACGAGTGAAATAAATCATTGGTTTGTTGGCTGGATTGTTGTTGACAGTTTAAGCCCATTTTCTAGGATGCTTTTGAATGTAGCCGGCCAGACTGGCCCTTTAGATTTATGTGACCCAGGGCTAATTGCTTATGGAAGAGAGATTCAAAATATTTTTTTAAAACCTCTATTTTAGCATATTCTATTTGGGAGATTATAAAGTGTAGGCCGATACTTGGAATTTAATAATATTAACTTGATGTACTTTCATATGACTAAGTTTAATTTTAATATTGCCATCTCCATTTGCCAAGAGTTTTTAACAGTACACCAATCAGTCTCCGTGCATTCTATGCTTCCAAGAATAAACTGTGACTTGGATCCAGATAATGACAATTAATAATTCCCCATTTATTTTCCACATATGGGTATTAAAACATAAATAAAACAGCTTACAGAGACATGCGATCACCAACAGCAATCAGTACACGTTTCATACACTGTATTTTAACTACTGTTAGTTAACGGTCTTGTAGCCCCATGTAGCCAAGCGCAGCTAAGCGGAAAAAGGCCTTGACAGGGGTTAGGAGGCGGGCCTAGGAGGAAGTAAGCAAGGGAGTGGAGTTATGGGTAAGTGGGTTTGGTTATTTAAATGGGCAGCCATTTTAGTTAATTCATTTTAACTTCCTACCTGGTTAAGTTTGTGTTCGCTCCTGTGGGCACAGATTTGGCTTGGTAGGGTTTTTTCCTTTTGTCTCCCTGCAGGGCCGATGGAGGAAGTGGAGCGACTGCTGGAGCGGATCCGGTCGGCGGCGAGGCACCAGGGGGCTGACTGGCTGAAGGCCCAGTTAGGCCCGGCCCTGGCGGCGGCGGAGGGCCAGGACGGCGGCGGACGACGGCCTGTTCGGGCCAGGAGGCCTCCGGAGCGGCTAAGCCCGGGTGTGGGACCCGGTGAAGACATCCCTGGTGGTCCGGGAGGCTCCGGTGCGGGCGGCAGCAGGCCCGGCAGCCGCGTGGTAGAGGCCCCGCCTCCCCGCGAGCGGCCGGAGCCTAGGACCAGTGCCCGGCGCCGGGGGGACGGTCGGGACGGGGCCGTCGCGGCTGCCGGGTCGGACGTGGCCGGGCGGTCCCCTGGAGGAGCGGGCAGCATGGAGCTGCGGCCCGGGAGGGCGCGCGCCCCGTCGGAGGCGGAGATCGGCGGGGCCGGGACCGGGAGGACACGTGGCCGGTTCCCGGCCCCAAAGGCAAGTGCAGGGGGCTCCGGCCGGGGCCCTCTTGGAGGAAAAAGTGCTGGGGGGGTCCTGTCAGGGGGCGGAGGGCGGAGGGCCCAAGTGGGGGTTGGGAAGGCCTCCCAGGGACCGCGGGTGGTGGATGGGGAGGGCATAGGGGTCATAGGTGGGGGGAGTAGTGGTAGGGGTGGGGGGGCTGTGGGTGAGGAGGGACTGCTGGGCTCCCCTGGTAGGGGAAAGGGGGCCTCCTTGGGCTCTGGGGCTAGGCCGGTGCGGGTAGGGTCGGGTAGGCCTGGTTTAGGGGTTGGGGGGGCCAGTCTGGTTGAGGGGGGTCTAGGTCCCCTTAGTCTGGGAGCCAGTTCAGGTGGGGGGTCGGGCTCTAGCCGGAGGGGTGAGCGTTTGGGGGTGCAGGGTAGTAGGGGGGGGGGTCCGGTTCAGGGTCCTATAGTGGTAGTCCCTCTCCGGTTCGGGAAGTAGAGCCACGGGGAGGAGGGGGAGGAGGGGGAGGTCCCGGCAGCGCCGCTCCAGGTCAGGGAGCTCGGGAGAGAGCGGGTCTAGCGTTCCCAGGGGTGGTCGGCGGGGACGTATGCCCGGGGAAGACAGGAGGAGCCGTAGCCCTAGGGGCTCCCGCGCGCGGCGCGTGCAGGGGGCACAGCGGGAGGCTTTGGCAAGGGGCAGGCGCTCCCAGGGTCGAGACGGGGGGGATGCGAATACTCAGTGCACCCTACCCAGGACTTCTTCTACTATTTCCAGGTCACGGAGCTGTTCCATATCGACACGGGCAAGGCACCGGTTTGGCTCCCCGGTTGGCGAGGTATCGGCGGGAGTCGCTCTCCCTGGACATCGGGCAGTCGACGACGCAGCCCCTGCCGCGTCAGTTGCAGGGGGCTTGGCCGGTGAGTCTTGTGGGTCACTACACTCCAGTTCCTTGGTTAGCACACTGCAAGCACTGCTCCACTCGCTGGGGGCGGGGGGTGACACGGGGGGTGGCGTTGGTCGGGTTTGGGCCCCGGGGACGGAGGTCCCTGGTCCTAGTGGGGTTTCCGTGGGGCTTAGTTCGGGCGGGGACGTGGGGGTGGCGCCCGAGGCGATGGCGGCCGGGGGTGACAAGGCGGAACTGGCCGGGGGTATTCCGGATGCAGCGAGGCAGCACGCATACGTCTCGTTTGCGGGCCCCCTGGGGGTTCATCTGAAACAGGACGTGAAAGAGAAGCTCTGGAAAGGTGAGTTCTGCGAGATCTTCTCCCTGCTCCCCTTGGAGGACTTTATTGACCTCAAGGAGGAGGATAAAAAGGATGAAAAGAAGGAGGAGGAGGAGAAGAGGAAGCGGTATCGCAAGATTCCGAAATCCTTTGGCAACTGGTTACGGGCGTTTTGCGTGCTAGCCAGCGTGCTGGGGGAAAAATCGCCGGGATTATGCTCGTCCCTGTTCTGCTACCTGGACGGCATTTGGGAAGCATATCGCACCTATGGGGGGCTGGCATGGTGGCGCTACGATGAACAGTTCAGGCAGCGACTGGCGGCTAACCCGGGGATGAGGTGGGATCAGATGGATCTGCCCCTCTGGATGAAGCTAATGATGGCCCAGAAGGCGCAGCCCTTTCCAAACTCGGCCGGCGCGAAGGGGCAGTCCGCCTCGTCGGCCGCTTTGCAAAAGGGCTTCTGCTGGCTCTACAATGAGGGCCAGTGCAAATGGGGAAACGCGTGTCGATTTAAGCATGAGTGCTCCGGTTGCGGGGGTGCTCATGGGCTCAATCGCTGTTTCAAAAAAGGGAAGGCGGGAACAGCCGGAGCGGCTGCCGGGGCCGGAGGGAATGCTTCCCCTGCCCCGGGGCTTCACGCCGGTGAGGCTAGACGCGATGGAGCCGTGGCTAAGCCGCTACGGTAACAGGACTGATGCCTCGGTACTTAGGGAAGGCTTCGGGCGGGGTTTCTTTATTCCCTTCCGGGAGCGGGGGGGTTCGGGGGGGTTGCGCAACCTGAAGTCGGTGGCGGATTTCCCGGGGGTGGTACGGGAGAAACTAGACAAGGAGGTTGCGCTGGGGCGGATGGCGGGCCCGTTTGCGGTGCCCCCATTGGAGGACCTACGGGTTTCCCCTCTTGGGGTGGTGCCAAAGAAGGAGCCGGGGAAATTCCGACTCATTCACCACCTCTCCTACCCAAAAGGGGAGTCGGTGAATGACGGTATTGATAAGGACCTATGCTCGGTCTCGTATGCATCATTCGACTGGGCGGTCGAGCTGGTTAAACGGGCCGGGCATGGGGCACTTATGGCAAAAGTGGATATTGAGGCGGCGTTTCGGCTGCTGCCAGTCCACCCGGACTGCCACCACCTGTTGGGATGTTTTTTCGAGGGAAAATATTTCGTGGACTTGTGCCTCCCTATGGGCTGTTCTATTTCATGCTCCTATTTCGAGAAATTTAGTACTTTTCTCGAATGGGTAGTGCGGGTCGAGGCGGGGAACCGTTCGGTGGTGCACTACCTGGACGATTTCTTTTGCGTGGGGCCGGCTGCCTCCTCGGCATGCCAGCAACTGCTTAGGACCGTGGAATGGGTGGCGGGCCACTTTGGGGTGCCGCTGGCAGCGGATAAGACGGAGGGCCCGACGACGTGCCTTAGTTTCTTGGGGTTAGAAATAGATTCTATCTTGGGTGAATGCCGACTGCCTCGGGACAAGTTGGAGGGGCTCAAGGGGGCGGTAGCTGCGGTGACCGTTGCGCGCAAAGTTACGCTGCGGCAACTGCAGTCGCTAATAGGGATGCTGAACTTTGCATGCCGTGTAATTCCTATGGGGAGGGTTTTCAGCCGCAGCCTGGCGGCTGCTACGGCAGGAGTTCGATCCCCGCATCATTTCATACGGGTGTCAGCAACCATGAGGGCTGATTTGGGCGTGTGGGATGCCTTCCTGCAGGATTTCAACGGGACGGTGTTTTTCCGGCGGGCGGGTAAGTCGGCGGCGGAGCTGGAGCTCTTCACGGATGCTTCGGGTAGTGTGGGCTTCGGGGCCTACTTTGGCGGGAGATGGTGCGCGGAGCGGTGGCCGGAGGCATGGGGGTCCAGCCCAGTCATGCGCAACCTGGCTTTTCTGGAATTATTCCCGTTGGTCGTTGCAATGGCACTATGGGGCGAGGGGCTCCGGGACAGAAAGTGGTCTTTTTCTCGGACAACATGGCGGTGGTGCATGCGGTGAATAATCAATCGGCTGCCTCTAAGCCGGTGGTTAGGTTGCTGCGGCGCTTTGTGTTGATGTGTATGTCACGGAATGTTGTGTTTCGCGCGCGTCATGTCCCTGGGTACCTGAATGAGGTGGCTGACGCTCTGTCTCGTTTTCAGTGGTCCCGATTTTGGCCGATGGCGCCAGGAGCATTGAAGGAAGGGGAGGCTTGCCCGGACGAGATATGGCAGCTGGGAGCGTCCTGCTTGGGGGACTTGTGAAGGCTTCACTGGCACCGGCCACATGGGCCTCCTACAGTAAGGTCTGGGACTCTTGGGAACGATCATTAGACGGGTGGGAGCATGGCTTACGTGGGGATGCGCTGCGGGACGCTTTTCTATGGTACACCTGCCAATTGCTGGCAAAGGGGGCGTCCCCGGCAGTGGTCGACAGGTCCATGGCGGCAATGGCGTTCTGGTTCCGATGGCGCGGGTCGGAGGATCTGACTAAGACCTTCCTAGTACGACAGGCGCTGAAGGGTTATCGAAAGGGCCGCAGGACCTGTGACTCTAGGCGCCCGGTGTCGGTACGGGTATTGGGGGATCTGGTGGGTCGGTTGCCGGAAATTTGTTTCAACGGGTTTGAGGTCTCTCTGTTCAGAGCGGCTTTTCTCTTGGCATTTTCGGGGCGTTCCGCGTGGGGGAGCTGGTGAGTGCCAGTAGGGTGGTGCCCGGGGGTCTGCAGGCCTCAGGGGTTCGTGTTTTGGAGGGTAAGGTGGTTGTGCATCTGGGTAGTTCTAAGACGGACGTCCGTGGCGTGGGTAGGGACGTTACGCTATGGGCTCTGCCGGGTGCAGCATTGTGCCCGGTGGCTGCAGTGGCGGAGTACATGGCTCGGAGGCCGGCGGTAGGGGGTTCCTTCTTGGTACATGCGGATGGTTCTTCCCTGTCCCGGTTTCAGTTTACAAAGGTTTTTCGGGCTGGGCTAGGTAAGTTGGGGCTTCCGGCCGGACGTTTTGGTACTCACTCCTTTCGCATTGGGGCGGCCACGGAGGCCGCACGGTTGGGATTAGGAGATGAGGTCGTGAAGCGCATAGGGAGATGGGAGTCGGTGCGGTTCCGCTCATATGTGCGGTTGGGCTTATTGGAATAAAAAAAAAAAAAAAAAAGGTACATGTCTGGGTATGTATATGTTTATATATATGTATATGTATAGATATGGTGCGGGGGCGGACATGGACGGAGGAGTCCTCTTTGCCTTTCCCTCATGCTTGTTTTCTTCTTCTCCCCAGGACGGGTTGCTTGGATTGTGGGACATTCTTTTGTCTTCTGGGCCGAGAGGAGGGCCGCAGCTCGAATGCAGGGCCAGCAGCTGGGCTTTCCGAAGGACCAGTTGACAGTCCGATGGTTTGGGTACAGGGGATTTTTGCTGGGGGGAGGTTTGTGGGGCAATGTTTAGGATGGTGGTGGGCGGGAGGACACCGGACATGGTGGTCCTTCATGCTGGGGGTAACGACTTGGGCCTCACGCCACAACGTCGGTTGGTAAAGTGGATGAAGCAGGACATCAACAAATTCCGGGGGTTATGTTAGTGTGGTCGGAGATTGTCCCAAGGCGTCGATGGCGGCACGCGCGGGATCCGGTGGCGATTGATCACTGCAGGAAAAAGGTGAACAGCTTAATGGCGAGCTTTGTTAGGAAGATGGGAGGTGTGGTGGTACGGCACAGCGAGTTGGAGGAGGGGTTGCCGGGGTACTACCGCTCGGACAGGGTTCACCTTTCGGAGGTAGGTTGGGATCTGCTCAACTTGGGTTGGCAGGTTGGTATGCAGCGGGCGCTGTTTCTTCGGGGTGGCGGAGCTCAGACGGCTTAAGGGGTCAAGGTCTGAGCTTATGGCGGGACGGGGAGCTGAAGGAGAGGAAATAGGCTCCCCAGGATGAACGTAATGGAAGACAAACAAGTGGTGGTCATTGGTGGTTGATAGGTTTCGAGTCCTGTCGGTGGCTCAGAACCTGGTGGGGTAGGGGTATCCGGGTATACCCCTGCCGTGGTTAATGGATGGTTGGCACTTTACATCGATTGGAATAATGTTGATGTATGTTATATATATATGTTTATTTATATGGGGGTCATTGCCCTTTATATGTTAATGGAAGGAATAGGATGCGAGGGCGGAGTATGGGGGGCAATGACCCATGTTTACTTGTTAAGTTATTATTATTATTATTATGTTATTATTATTGTTTGCTTAATAAAGCTGTGGACAAATTTCCCCATATCCCTTAGTGTCCGTGCATTATTGGGTTAGGTTATGGGGTGGTTGTCCTGGATTCCGACTGCCCAAAATGGCGACTATACACCTGTCATGTAGCCCCATGTAGCCAAGCGCAGCTAAGCGGAAAAAGGCCTTGACAGGGGTTAGGAGGCGGGCCTAGGAGGAAGTAAGCAAGGGAGTGGAGTTATGGGTAAGTGGGTTTGGTTATTTAAATGGGCAGCCATTTTAGTTAATTCATTCTAACTTCCTACTTGGTTAAGTTTGTCCCACCCACCCTCCCTGTTTTGTTATGTGTGGTTTTTGTCCCGTTTTTTCACAGCGGCGGGACGGGGAGCTGAAGGAGAGGAAATAGGCTCCCCAGGATGAACGTAATGGAAAACAAACAAGTGGTGGTCATTGGTGGTTGATAGATTTCGAGTCCTGTCGGTGGCTCAGAACCTGGTGGGGTAGGGGTATCCGGGTATACCCCTGCCGTGGTTAATGGATGGTTGGCACTTTACATCGATTGGAATAATGTTGATGTATGTTATATATATATGTTTATTTATATGGGGGTCATTGCCCTTTATATGTTAATGGAAGGAATAGGATGCGAGGGCGGAGTATGGGGGGCAATGACCCATGTTTACTTGTTAAGTTATTATTATGATTATTATTGTTATTATTATTGTTTGCTAAATAAAGCTGTGGACATATTTCCCCATATCCTCTAGTATGTGCGTTATTGGGTTGGGTTATGGGGTGGTTGTCCTGGATTCCGACTGCCCAAAATGGCGACTATACACCTGTCATGTAGCCCCATGTAGCCAAGCGCAGCTAAGCGGAAAAAGGCCTTGACAGGGGTTAGGAGGCGGGCCTAGGAGGAAGTAAGCAAGGGAGTGGAGTTATGGGTAAGTGGGTTTGGTTATTTAAATGGGCAGCCATTTTAGTTAATTCATTTTAACTTCCTACCTGGTTAAGTTTGTCCCACCCACCCTCCCTGTTTTGTTATGTGTGGTTTTGTCCCGTTTTTTCACAGCGGCGGGACGGGGAGCTGAAGGAGAGGAAATAGGCTCCCCAGGATGAACGTAATGGAAGACAAACAAGTGGTGGTCATTGGTGGTTGATAGGTTTCGAGTCCTGTCGGTGGCTCAGAACCTGGTGGGGTAGGGGTATCCGGGTATACCCCTGCCGTGGTTAATGGATGGTTGGCACTTTACATCGATTGGAATAATGTTGATGTATGTTATATATATATGTTTATTTATATGGGGGTCATTGCCCTTTATATGTTAATGGAAGGAATAGGATGCGAGGGCGGAGTATGGGGGGCAATGACCCATGTTTACTTGTTAAGTTATTACTATTATTATTATTATTATTGTTATTATTATTGTTTGCTAAATAAAGCTGTGGACATATTTCCCCATATCCTCTAGTATGTGCATTATTGGGTTGGGTTATGGGGTGGTTGTCCTGGATTCCGACTGCCCAAAATGGCGACTATACACCTGTCAAGAGTACCTTGAAGTTGGCTGAAAAATAGCTCTGGCACACAACGTTATATCCTTCCCATTGTTTTTGCATGGGCTCCTCTGGACGGACCATGGGACATCTCATTGCATCCTTCCAGATAAAATATTTTATAAATAAATAAATCACACAAGGGATATGCATGCTTACACATATAATTGGTGGACAAATACTACAGATTTTTTAGTGTGGAAAAATATGGTTAGAATATTTTTTATATTTTCATATTTAGCAACTCTACAAATTCTGAAGAAATTGGGCAAAAATATAAAAAAAAAGTTCACGTCTTAATATTTCTAAGAAATGGCCAATTATTACAGACAATGCTGATAAAATATCTAATCACAGAGGAAAGGTGATACTAGCCCGAACCATTAGCGATAATTTACTTCTCTATAAATTCTTATACATCACATCACTTCACTTGGGAAAAATAAAGAAACGATGAGAAGATTTAATAAATGAATATGGTGTGTTTTCAGACACCAATGAAATATGACTTGTTTTCTGGGCCGCTGGCGCAAGTGACAAAAAGCTGTCTTGAAAAATGGCCTGCTTCCTTGTCTTCCAGAGGTTAATTATAAGGTAGAAATATGGCATTGCCTTGCGTCACAGAAATCTTTTTTCAGCGCCCCCATTGACCTCCACAGACGGATCCTATCCCTCCCCCCATTCCAATTCTGTGTGTTTTGGCAGTTTTCTATCAGTTGAAAGAGTCAACAAACTTCTCAGACGCTCCCCTCCGTCTGTTCTGAGCTGTTAACAGCCGCCGTCCTGTTAATCATGGTAGCCATGAGGACTCTCTGTATCAGAACTGGGCATCTTCGGAACCCACACATTGTCTTAAAATATTATCATAACATGCTGTGCATTATATAGACGATGACAATATTATGTGAATTAGATCATTCAATAAACTTACAGAGAATTGTTGGGAATTTCAATTTTAACCAAAATAACCAAATTGGAAAAATTATGCGAGTCGATTATTTGGGACTTAAATTATTATAAAATTCACTTTCCATTCTCAGCTTGATTTATAATATTCCCATAATCCTTTGTGCATGAGATAGATTGTGGTGATGTGACTATCATACATCTATCCAATACTTTTGTTCATAATATTCCCATAATTGCGTTAAAGAGACAGTGATGAAACTGTCTGTGTGACTCATGTGTCAATATAAAGCGCATTAAAGTGACAGTGACTAGGAATTCCTACGTGTTATATCCCAGGGTTTGGGGAATGGAACCTGCGTGTAACCCACAATGTTTCTTCATTAGCAAAGAGCTGCCTTTTGTCATGTTGTTTAGACGTCGTTTAATATGTCCATTTGTGTAGTGCAGCAAATGTTATTTTTTTAGCCATTAAAACTGGCCGAGTGTGACAGGTGTGCGAATGTATACACAGGTTATTCATTTGTTAACTAATTTCACCATTTGGGCAATTTGGATATTAATAAACACGCATTAAAGGAAGTATTTCAATAGACCAGAATAAATCCTAAAAACCTCTAGATTGTAAGCTCTTTCGGCAGGGTCCTCCTCAACTTATTGTTTCTGTAACATTTTGTAATTGTCTCATTTATTGTTTCATTTCCCCCTTAATAATATTGTAGAGCGCTATAGAATAGGTTGGCGCTATATAAATACCAATAATAATAATATGGTGTTTTATTACGTATGGATCTAATCAAGCAGATGTAAAATGACAATATTTAAAATAGTTTTAATAGTGCAGCATAATCTCATCTGATTAAAATATTTAAAGGGACACGTCAAGCAGGAGGTGACACATTTTAAATGCTTTATGTAGACAGTGCAGTGATATACAGATAGAAATTGTAAATACAAAAATTATTCTAATGTAACTCCCCAGAATGTGCTGCTTCAGTAACATACAGCCCAACATGGGGGTCACAAGAAGCAGGATGCTGGTGGGTGGGTTAAAAAAGGGGTGGGCCAGTGAGGCTAAAGAGGGCACAGCTGCCCAGAAAGGGCAGACCATGCAGGGAGTACTGTTTAAAGGTGCCCTGACTTTCCTGGTGTCTCCAATAGCATTCTAGGAGTGAGTATATCCCATAATGCCTTGCACAGTATTCATTTAAGGGCAACTGCTTCCACAACACTTAGCCAGCCATCCCTAAATCAGGAACATTTTCTGTCAAGTGACACAGGGAAATCAGACCTTATTTACAGAGTACTAGGACGTGATTTTGTTTAAACGGTGTCTCATTATCTTTCCAAATAATCCCTTTGTTGGTGGCCGCATCTTGGATTGAGATCCCTATAATTAGGGCAGGGAGAGAACCATTATGCAGTTGCCCCATAACTCAGAAAATCTAAACCAGCCTCAAAGTGACGGATTTCGTGGTGTGACTATGGCTGGGGATAGCTCTCCATATTCTACCACTTTTGTGTATATCCTGAGATATAAATGTAATTACTACCCAACTCAATTATACTCATTTTATTAATCTCAGAAGGGAGAAAAGATACGCAGACCCGGCCAAGAATACCACATGCAGCTATGAAGTTTGAACAGGGACTACTAACTGAAATATCTTAACAGTGGATCTAATTAATAAAGTTGTGCAGAGAGGGAAGGTTGAGTTGACAATGGTTGGAACAAGATGAGCGACCCTGACAAATGAACAAGTTGTTCCATTAACCACCTGATAAATCATTATATTTTTGGGATTAAAAATTCTCAGGGACCGATCTATTTTCAGGATAGAAAGATTCTATGAAATATTGGCCCGTTGCAAGTTTGCAATGTTAAAAAACTCTGGCTATGCTAATAAGCATTTTGAAGTAAGATTATTTTTGGGTAGTCAGGTGTATCTATGTGAGCTTCCAGAACGAGACCCATTTTACGTGTTGGCGCACATCCATACTGAAATTGGCAAGTAGGCTCGAAAGTTAAATTTAATATTGCTAAGCCTTGAAATTAGGGTAGTAACAAATCTTGGCAGACAGACCCGTAGCATCTGGGCTAAACGTTTGGGCTGAGAATTTGGATAGCGGTTCTGTTTTTATTCTTGAATTTGTATTCCAAAAACAAGCTATGAGCTCTGTGTGTAGGCTGGGGTGCAGGGAAGGTTAACAAATAAAAATACACCAAAAAAACTTACACAATTACATTGTGTTCACAAGCTGGAGATGTACAGTGCTAAATTTGGAGTTTTATGGACCAAGGTCTGAAACTACCGTGAGCCTATTAACGTAATCTGTGATTCTGGCGTCTTGTGTCAAACAGATCATGAATCTGAGTTTCACCTGCACCTAGAGTTTGACGCAGGGGTGGACTTGCCGTTTGGGCACTCAGGCAATGCCCAAGGGCCTGGGCAAATGAGAGGGCCTGGATGAGGCCCTGTTGGGCAGCCAGGTTTGGAACCCCTTCGCTCAGGCCAGTCACAGTACTTGATGTCAAATGATGGCTGCCACACATGGTGGTGGCCATCTTTAAATCTGGAGAGTGATCGGCCCTAGTAGCAACCAGTCCCAGACCAGCATTGCCCCTATCAGTTCTGGTGTTTAGAGCGTTGCTGTGGATTACTGTGACTACCAGGGAAGCTACAACGTGTATGTCCCACCAGACCATGAAGGATTAGGATTCCCTCCACCCTGCCCAATGTAAGCCACATCAGATGGGATAACTTTATTTAGTAATTTTTTTTTATTTTTTTTATTAAAAATGATTTATTTCTAATTTTCCATCAGACTCTATTCCCGCACAACAGCTCCTATCCCCCCACTACCCACCCTATCCACCCACCACAGTCCTAGTCCCAAACACTACAGCTTGTCTCCCCCACTAAGGCACCTACCCCCAAATTACAACAATTTCTGTAACACAAGGATGTACATGTGAGGAGGTAGGCAGGCACAAGGGGGTCAATGATCTCATATTGCCTTGGGGCCACACATGTTGTCTGCCCCTGATTTGCAGCCATATATAAAGCCATCTCCACATCCATTTATAATCTGGAAATTTCAAACATATAATATTCACATTTACATGCAGACTGAGGCACAGAGAATACCAGTGGGAGAGCACTGGGTACAAAGGGTCACTACCCATGAGTCATATATAGGTATATGGAGTCCATTGGTTATGTGGTGCAGAGGGAATGGAGCAGATATAAGCCTCTGGTATGTCAGATAAAGATTAGAATAAACATTTGGCACTTCACGTGTTTTGGACCGTTACCATGTTGTTCAGCAGGACCAGGGAAGCAACAATCTATGAATATGGCACTTGGAACGTTAGAGCCGCAGGAAATCACGAATAATACATAAAGTAATAGAATAAATGTCAGGCTTCTTGGCTCTGTTGCAATGTGTGGGTCTGAAACTTCACCTACAACTTCCCTTACAATATCTGGCCTGGTGTTCTTGGTAGTGACGTCACTGAAACGTCCCCCGTAAACAAGTCTAAAGTATTTTAACATGTTCTACATTTCACATGTATGAACCTGGTTCCTGGAAAAAATGAGTGGATTAGGCAATCAGAAGACTCTCTTCTCATAACGATATCACCATCAGAAGGCGGTGGTTAACGAAGTCCTTGTTTGTCTTGGATTTATACGCTAATCACTTTATTTGCCTACAATTATCATCTTCACCTTATCAAAGCCTCATGAACGAGAAACCCTTTATAAGCCAAAAAAAGCACAATTCCTCGGCATGTGAACATTGGCAAAATGTCTCATTTTCAGATTCTGTAACCCTAATCGAATGGTGGATGTCATAGTTCATGGTCTCTATAATCTCCCAAACTAAGGGAATTTGTTAAATCTAGAGACTGGATAATGCTCTAGCGAGACACAGAATGAATGTCAGGTATAAGAGATACATCGAGGTGTTAAGAATTCTAAGTCTTTGCGGAGGCCGCCTAGCTGTATTTTAGGATTATCCAATGTCTACGTAGCACAAAAGTCTGTAGGTGGAACCTATAGTGTTGTCGTTACGATATGTGCTCACTTTTCATCCCCTGAGTCCATTTCGTAAGTCCTCAAATGGCCACCAGGATCTTGTTCTGACCCTGTCTTTAGAGGTCATCCCACTGACCACCATTGACCATTGCTGTCATAAATAAATAATATTAACAGGACCTCCTATTATACTAAAGTCACACATGCATAATATATCTGTGGTTAACAAACTACAAATTCTTGACCAGTACAACATTTGTCTACATTTACACCCGTAGGTGGATAGAGTATTTACTTAATGCAGTTGGGGTGTTTAATATCACCAAGGTGTGACCTAAACTTGAATTTGACCCACCCATCCATCCTTAGTCATTTGTTTGTAGCTACTTCTAAGGCAGAACAGACTTCTAACACGTACCCAAGAGAATTGGGATTTTTCGGATGCAGCATTGGATTTAATTTTTCACATATGAAATATATTGTAGGATTTTCCCAGAAACGTGTGTGAGGTCAGTCGTCATACTTCCGATCTGTAGACACCAAGCTAAGCTTGCTTTAAACAAATGCTTTGTGACAAACCAAACCGTAATAACTGCATTAATGCTTCCCTAAAGGACAATTGTCAAATGGCGAGGATGGGTGTCACCCCAGACTATAAATTAAAGATTTCTCTATTCTTTCCTGGCCTGACCCAGCCTTGACACTACTGGCCTCCTGTTCTTCCAAATGGGACCAGTTGCTGCTGTCACTTTCTGTCCCAAACCAAATATAGTGCTTGCAAATTATTTTGTTTTCTTTTTCTTTTTCTTTTTTTTTTTTATTCTTTATTTGTCCGTCCGCATGAGTTGGGAGGTTGCAGCCTCAAAGTGTGGCTTGTGTTCTTCCGCCCTTTAAAATATGGGGAGCCATCAGGGATTCATCATCGCCTCCGTCTCTGAGTCTGACAGCTGGGGTGAGAACAGGATTTCATCATTTTTTTAAAGGCAGTTCACATAAAGGGTAGCCCATCCCTCCACCAGCCATTTCCAACAGCAAATAGTTTAACCCTAAAAATCCTGGAATTTTCATTAGTCGTCAGACCCCTGTCCGTAACTTATTATATCTCCAAGTTTACTCCAAGTGTCCTTTGTCTCCAACATTCACTTAAATTAAAACCTTATTACGGAGACAGATTTTTAATCATTAGTGGTGCCTTAGTGTAACTTTTCTGGATACAGTTTACAGATGGCATCTGATACGTTAATCATTGATCAATGACTCCGGGATTAACCAGTGAGGATGCTTTATAAAAATGTGGCCATTGTTTTAATTTTAACACGTTATGTATATATAACACTTTTCGTTTTCTTGCCGCATCACATGACCCAAGTATGTCTGTATGATTAAAGAAAGTATATATCATACGTTACCCGGTTACAGCAGAATTGCACAGAATCTTTAGTGCAGGAATTAAGATATTTTTAAAGGGCATTTCTCAGTTTGTCTAATTGTATTTATAACGCCCGTATCCTTATTATTTACCTTTATTACCCCGTTCCCTGCAGTGTTGCATTGCCACACTGACACATTGCCCAAAACGGCCACATTGCCTCCTTGCTACATGTGAATGGACAGCTACCTCCCCAAACGAGTAGTGGATACAGAGAGCAGACGTGCTGTCAGAAGCGAATACAGTGAACTAATTAAAACATTATGGAACTGGACAGGGGAATAGGAAAACTAAAAAAAATGATGTCAAAGATCAATAGGGATGGAAGGGCTTACAGCAGGTAGAGAGAAGCAGGCTGGGTGGGGAGACGTGTGTTTTATCAGCTGTCAGAGTGGACCAGCTTAAATCATCCACTGTGACACTCTGCAGGAAATAGAGTCTGCAATCACTCATCTTAAAAGTGGAAGACCCCCTAAAACCTGCCTCCGCTGTCCCCCTAAATGTCATGGTGAATTAATTTTCACACAGCTCTGTGCTCCTTAAACTGAGACTTTCCCTGAAGGGTTCGTCTACTAAACAATTGCGGGGAACAAAAAAATAACTTTATAAATAACAGACTGTGGAAGCCCAAAGTGCAGAGCTGAAATTAAAAGAACAATATAAATATTCAAACAGTTTTAAATAAAAACAAAACAAAACACAGTTTTGCATAGTGTCTCAGTTTGTCTCATTTAGTCTCGTGAGAAAATAGACAAGTGATTATCCCCATCAGCATGAGTCCAATGGCATTATCAGTTTATACAATCCGTTTCTTGTAGAAATGCCGATAACATAAAGACATGAAAATGTAAAAAGATGAGAGAGAATATAGAAAGTATCACCGCTGCCCCATTCGCACTGACTAGTGTCTCCCTATCGACACCCCCTTGTGAGTGAGCCAGGATCCGATCACTCCCCTTTGGGACACCCTCTTAATGGGACATATAATCGTCCTGTCGATACCACATCTCCACATGTTTATTATTATTTTATTATTTATATAGCACCATCAGATTCCATAGCGCTGTACAATGGGTTTAGCACCTTTCCCCTCAGTGAGGCTGTCATGTATTTGGCTGCCTTTATCTCCTCTACCCGATCTAATCAGAGTGAATTGGTTGGAACCTTATGGCCCTTCTAGAAGTCAGGTACGAGTGTCTTTGCAGCGTTCAGAAGATGAACGTTAGTACTTGGAGAGTGGTAATGGATTGGAGTGACATGCAATGAAACATTCTCTAAAGCAAATAGAGGGTCAAATATCTCTGTGAGTGTATTATTGACCATCTGCCAATAAAGGTTTATAATCAGACAGTCCCACCATATATGTTTAATTGATCCCACTTCTCCAAACATCCAACATTCTGGTGTGATCCAGGAGTACGATACCACTGCGAGAGAAGTTTATAGTTGACTTCATGGTGCCTTGAGCTAACAAGCTTTTATGTTGCAAGATCAGTACCTTACTCCATTGATCATCTGACAAGTTCATACCCAGTATGTTCTCCTACTCCCGTATAAACCTGAATTGAAATCCTCGTCTCTATCCAACAGCAAAGACCGGGACAAGCCAGAGATGGCCCTCTCCATCATGCACAAATCTTTGTACAAACTCATTAATGTTAAATATTCTTCTCAAATTGTCTATTCTGATCTGAAGTTTGCAAGAAGGTTGTCAACACATAGATCATACCACCCACCAATTTTAATTGTACAAAGAGGGGGTGAGTGGGGGTGTAGCCAGGGGCACGGCTGTTCTAAGTGTGTGTGGGGTTGTGGGTATGACCAGGGGCGGTATCTGTTCTGAGTGTGGTTGTGGGTATGACCAGGGGTGAGGCTGTTCTGAGTGTGGTTGTGGGTATGTCCAGGGGCGGGGGCTGTTCTCAGTGTGGTTGTGGGTATGACAGGGGTGAGGCTGTTCTGAGTGTGGTTGTGGGTATGACCAGGGGTGAGGTTGTTCTGAGTGTGGTTGTGGGTATGTCCAGGGGCGGGGGCTGTTCTCAGTGTGGTTGTGGGTATGACTAGGGGTGAGGCTGTTCTGAGTGTGGTTGTGGGTATGTCCAGGGGCGGGGGCTGTTTTGAGTGTGGTTGTGGGTATGACCAGGGGTGAGGCTGTTCTGAGTGTGGTTGTGGGTATGTCCAGGGGTGAGGCTGTTCTCAGTGTGGTTGTGGGTATGTCCAGTGGTGGGGGCTGTTCTCAGTGTGGTTGTGGGTATGTCCAGGGGCGGGGGCTGTTCTGAGTGTGGTTGTGGATATGACCAGGGGTGAGGCTGTTCTGAGTGTGGTTGTGGGTATGACCAGGGGTGAGGCTGTTCTGAGTGTGGTTGTGGGTATGACCAGGGGCAGGGGCTGTGCTGAGTGTGGTTGGGGGTATGACCAGAGGTGGGGCTGTTCGGAGTGTGAGTGGGGTTGTGGCCAGGAGTGCGGCTGCTCTGAGTATAAGTGGGAGGTAGGGCTGTTCTTAGGGTGGCCGGGGGTATAACTAGAGGCGGGGCTGATCTGAGGGTGGTTAGGGGTATGACTAGGGGCAGAGTGACAAATATATGTTTTTCCATAGACTAATTAATAAACAGATGTATTGTTATTTAAAGACACATTACTGGAAGTATTATTGCTGTGGAGCTCTATTATACCCTCAGACACATTATTGGGAGTATTATTGCTGTGGAACTCTGTGATACACTCAGACACATTACTGGGAGTATTATTGCTGTGGGGCTCTGTTATACCCTCAGACACATTACTGGGAGTATTATTACTGTGGAGCTCTGTTATACCCTCAGACACATTATTGGGAGTATTATTGCTGTGGAACTCTGTGATACACTCAGACACATTACTGGGAGTATTATTGCTGTGGAGCTGTTATACACTCAGACACATTACTGGGAGTATTATTGCTGTGGAGCTCTGTTATAAACTCAGACACATTACTGGGAGTATTATTGCTGTGGAGCTGTTATACACTCAGACACATTACTGGGAGTATTATTGCTGTGGAGCGCTGTTATACACTCAGACAGATTACTGGGAGTATTATTGCTGTGGAGCTCTGTTATAAACTCAGGCACATTACTGGGAGTATTATTGCTGTGGAGCTCTGTTATACACTCAGACACATTACTGGAAGTATTATTGCTGTGGAGCTCTGTTATACACTCAGACACATTACTGGGAGTATTATTGCTGTGGAGCTCTGTTACACACTTGGACACATTGCTGGGAGTATTATTGCTGTGGAGCTCTGTTATACACTCAGACACATTACTGGGAGTATTATTGCTGTAGAGCTCTGTTATACACTCAGACACATTACTGGGAGTATTATTACTGTGGGGCTCTGTTATACCCTCAGACACATTACTGGGAGTATTATTACTGTGGAGCTCTGTTATACCCTCAGACACATTATTGGGAGTATTATTGCTGTGGAGCTCTGTGATACACTCAGACACATTACTGGGAGTATTATTGCTGTGGAGCCCTGTTATACAGTCAGACACATTACTGGGAGTATTATTGCTGTGGAGCTCTGTTATACACTCAGACACATTACTGGGAGTATTATTGCTGTGGAGCTCTGTTATACACTCAGACACATTACTGGGAGTATTATTGCTGTGGAGCTCTGTTATACACTCAGACACATTACTGGGGTATTATTGCTGTGGAGCTCTGTTATACACTCAGACACATTACTGGGAGTATTATTGCTGTGGAGCGCTGTTATACACTCAGACACATTACTGGGAGTATTATTGCTGTGGAGCGCTGTTATACACTCAGACACATTACTGGGAGTATTATTGCTGGGGAGCTCTGTTATACACTCAGACACATTACTGGGAGTATTATTACTGTGGAGCTCTGTTATACACTCCAACACATTACTGGGAGTATTATTGCTGTGGAGCTCTGTTATACACTCCATCACATTACTGGGAGTATTATTGCTGTGGAGCTCTGTTATACACTCAGACACGTTACTGGGAGTATTATTGCCGGGGAGCTCTGTTATACACTCAGACACGTTACTGGGAGTATTATTGCTGTGGAGCTCTGTTATACACTCAGACACGTTACTGGGAGTATTATTGCTGTGGAGCTCTGTTATACACTCAGACACATTACTCGGAGTATTATTGCTGTGGAGCTCTATTATACACTCAGACACATTATTGGGAGTATTATTGCTGTGGAGCTCTGTTATACACTCAGACACATTACTGGGAGTATTATTGCTGTGGAGCCCCGTTATACACTCAGACACATTACTGGGAGTATTATTGCTGTGGAGCTCTGTTATACACTCAGACACATTACTGGGAATATTATTGCTGTGAAGCTCTGTTATACACTCAGACACATTACTGGGAATATTATTGCTGTGAAGCTCTGTTATACACTCAGACACATTACTGGGAATATTATTGCTGTGGGGATTGGTTATACACAGAGACACATTACTGGGAGTATTATTGCTGTGGGGATTGGTTATACACAGAGACATTACTGGGAGTATTATTGCTGTGGAGCTCTGTTATACACTCAGACACATTACTGGAAGTAGTATTGCTGTGGAACTCTGTTATACACTCAGACACATTACTGGGAGTATTCTTGCTGTGGGGATTGGTTATACACACATACACATTACAGGGAATATTATTGCTGTGGAGCTCTGTTATACACTCAGACACATTACTGGGAGTATTATTGCTGTGGAGCTCTGTTATACACTCAGACACATTACTGGGGGGATTATTGCTGTGGAGCTCTGTTATACACTTACACTCAGATACATTACTGGGAGTATTATTACAGTGGAGCTCTATTATACACTCTAACACGTTACTGGGAGTATTATTGCTGTGGAGCTCTGTTATACACTCGGACACATTACTGGGAGTATTATTGCTGTGGAGCTCTGTTATACACTCAGACACATTACTGGGAGTATTATTACTGTGGAGCTCTGTTATACACTTAGACACATTACTGGGAGTATTATTGCTGTGGGGCTCTGGTATACACTCAGACACATTACTGGGAGTATTATTGCTGTGGAGCTCTGTTATACACTCAGACACATTACTGGGAGTATTATTGCTGTGGAGCTCTGTTATACACTCAGACATTACTGGGAGTATTATTGCTGTGGAGCTCTGTTATACACTCAGACACATTACTGGGAGTATTATTGCTATGGAGCTCTGTTATACACTCAGACACGTTACTGGGAGTATTATTACTGTGGAGCTCTGTTATACACTCAGACACGTTACTGGGAGTATTATTGCTAGGGGAGCTGGGAATTTGCTAAATCTAAGAATTAATATATTATTATGTTTATGAGTAAATACACAGTTTGTTTCCAGGACATACCTTAAAGTAGAGATGATGTAAATACACTTTCTTTGCGACTATACAATAATTTTTATTCAGATTGTAAGCTCATACCGGCAGAGCCCGATTCACTTACTGCTATCGGAATGTCAAACGTTTTGTTACAATTGTTGTTCTTGTTTTACCTGTTGTACATCGCTGTGGAATCTGTTGGAGCTTGAGAAATCATTGCAATTGTTAAAGTTTTTTTCCCTCTGGTTGAGATAGCTGCAACAAACGGGGTGCAACGTTTCCACAATAATAACGTGTGCAATAAGAATATAAAATGCATCGTGACTGCTAACGTGTTCACAATGACGTTTTTCAATATGTTACAATCATGCAGAATTTTATTTAAAAAAATGCATTTTGGGTAGTTTTACTTCCTTTTCATAAGGGAATGTGAGAAAGAATAGATTTGCACTTAACCCTTTTTGGTGCCAGCACTTGTTAAACATTTGACGGGAGTATTACAAATGGATTGAGAAATTAGTCGCCCAAGCGTTTGCTTGCAGCTGTGTTTGTGTTCGGCGTTTTTTGGGATGGATTAGGATCAGAGCTACGGGGAGCACTGCGGCTGCCGGGAGGGGACACAGGTTAAAGCAGCTTCCAAAGGCAGGTGTGCAGATCTGTGAACCAGAGGAGATTGCTGAAGACAAGAAGGCCCCTTAATCGCGGATTTTTGCTGTAGTTAGCTGCAGTGGTAAGTAGTAATTTTAGCATGGTTTGTCAACTTACCTAAGTCCTGCTTGGCGGCCACACACTCACCCACTGCTTCCATTACTTTCCATCAGTTGAATTTAGTTTGCTGTGTAAAACCATGCTGATTGGCCGACAGCGTCAGCTGACCGCTCTGTCAATGTGCGCAGTCCTGGGTCAGCTGTTTATAATTCTATAGACGCTTGGCTTCTTGTACAGGAGAAGACTGGATGCAGCGTGGGCACCTAACGGTACCCAGGTAAGTTTTCAAAATGTATGAAAACAGGCTATAGTTGTTATGGTGGTTTGATTGTTCCATTTAAGTTACTTGCTGAGGTACAGCCTTCGCTTTGTAGGACTGCGGATCTCTGACCAATATGATAATTCTAACAGAGAAGCACACTGGAACAAACAGCGCATGCACAACACATTAACGGATCACTCCAAGAACCATAACCACTACAGCCGGTTTGCCCCCTTATCGGGTTCTACCTGGCACCGGGTCTCCTCTACGCTGCACAAGGAGTCTCCAAACACCATCACCATTTTAAATCACTGAAGTGGTCATGGTGCCTGATCAGAGTTTAGCTTTAGATTCCATTATTGATAGAGCACCAACATATTCTGAAGCGCTGTACTGTGTGTTCAATACTGATTTTTTTTCTTTTTGTTTCTTAACCAAGAAATCAGCACAAGTACTTAACTAAGTGCTTAAATTATCATTTTTTGGTTTTTAACGACAGCTCTAAGTGAGTTGTTTTCTTCAACAGGTCAACTTGACAGCATTTAAAAAGCATTTTTTTACAGACTATAAAAGCTTTGCCACATATCACTCGGATATTTTTTTCCCCACTTTTAGTAAAAGTATTTATTATAATCATGTCTTCTTCTGTCCATTACAGAACGCCACATGTAAATAGAACGGGCTGTTTTTATGCCAAGGCGGTTGTGTGATGCGTTCCCTATGGACGCAATACAGCGAGAATTATGGAAGTGACTGAAAAAGATGTTAAGATATAATTCCATGAGACAAACGATAATATTAGACTGGAAACAATATATGTGGTGTGGAAAATGGTCACAAATTCACATCTTTCTTTAGAACGGAGTATAAAATGGGACAAACAGAACGGGCCCCATTAACCCATTTACACTGTTAGTTTCACGGATACAAATAGGATTCTTGTTAAAGGGAGTGTGAAATTAGATGCTGTGTGTAATGTGACATATTTACGTGTCGCTGTGTAAAATGGCGATGTAGTAATAATACGACGTACGTAGTGATACATAGCTGGATTTCCAATTACAATGGAGGTTGTATAATTGTTTAATACCAGACCCAGGTCCCAAACCCAGAGACACAAGCCAGCCATTACCCAGAATTACTGGTTTGCAATGGGAACGTCCCTGGACGTTTAGTATAATGTTTATTATAATTTATATCGGGGCAGCATACTCTGCAGTGCTTTGCAAAGCAGAATAAGGATAACTGAAA
>CAKOES020000154.1:0-12578 GCA_933207985.1 Pelobates cultripes
GTCAGTCAGTCTGGAACACAGTTGACTCTTTGCGATGATCACTACAGACAAGCTCGCTGACACATACTCACTACAGACATGCTCACTGATACATACTCACTACAGACAAGCTCACTGACACAAACTCACTACAGACAGGCTCACTGACACACACACTCACTACTTACAAGATCACGGACACATGCTCACTATAGACAAGTTCACTGACACATGCTCATTACAGACAGGCTGACACACAAACATGCTCACTAATAAGAAGCTCACTGACACACATGCTCACTATGGACAAGCTCACTGACACACACACATTCTCCCTACTGACAAGCTCACGGACAAACCAATGCTCCCTACAGACATGCTTACTGACACATGCTCACTAAAAACAAGTTCACTGACACACACACACATGTTCACTACAGTCAAGCTCACTGACACACACACACGACAAGCTCAATCACTAGCAGTCACATACACACACAAGCTCACTCTCAGTCATGTGTTGCTGAGTAAGCCTACCTGGCACTGAATGCTGTGGGAGCATTGGGAGGTAAAGTTCCCATTTTCCATCGTCTGCCGGTTGGCAAGGTCAGCTGCTCGAGTCAGGGGATGGAGCTTTAGTTCAGGGTAGAGCAAGAGAGGCACAGAAAGCTCCCTCCCTACAGTGCTCCCCCACCGCTGGTAGCTGTAATGCGGCTGCGCCAGCACCCAGCACCTCCCTCCTTAGTTCTCTCAGACTCTCACTCACAGTCCAAAGGGGAAAAATAATTTAAATGTCATTAGGACTATTGAATTTTAAGCCTCATGTGCGGTTGCCTTGTCAGGGACAGAAAAAATTATTTCACGGGCCGGACTTTCCTCACCCTTGTGTTACGGGGACTCTGTTGCACTCAGACCACTTTGTCTCAAGGCAGGATCAGCAATGTTTTCATTGCACGGTTAACCTGACTCTAGTGGCTGTCATACTAACATTTTACCTCGCATGTGCGCTAGCCTCCCAATGCTTTCTTAGCATAGAATTGGCTGAGATCATTGTCAAAGAGGCAGCGCTTCCCAAAGTTTCACTAGCCCTGTGAGGAATAAAATCGAAGCAAAATCACCCTTTAACCCTAGCAGCAGGGGCCTGCTAACTTAAACAGTGACTAGGGCAATGTACTATTTGGAATACACTTTTGTATTCCTAATGATTTAGTGTCCCTTTACGTATAGTATTATTATTTACAATGATATCTTCTTGTCTATCAATGCACCCGTCTATTTTTCTATCTGTTTATCTAATTATCATCATGATTATATTATTATTATATTCTAATTATAAAATTATTATCATTATATACTAGGATAAATTGTTCTGTTTATCTAAGTATCAGACCATCCGTCAGGCCATTCTATCTATCTAATCTACCAGTCCAGATTAAAGCTGATAGTCGGTGCCTCAGTGAATTAATTATTTTTTTAAATTTGCTTATAGTTTTTTTTTATGAAACAATGACAGACCTAACTGGATACATTTAGAGCAAAATCATCCTGTTTAGAGTATAGAAGAGCAAGGTACTTTTTCTACATCATCAATGTTGATCTACATTTTGTATTTTTGGTTTTCAATCCCACACAATTCAGTATTTAGCAAATAAACCTCTTACCTTCCCTATAATTTATCATATTTCTTGAAATCCTGTCAGCTTGGAGGGACGAATTCATGATGGCTTCAATACAGAATTATCTTGGGAGTTTGTTCAGAGAGATTGCCTTTGAGATAAGATGGAATTTATGTTAGCAGTAGATTAATGTGTATTAAACACATAGCTTGTACCTTTTCAGATAGCATTTTTGCATCTTCAGAGTGAAATTGTATTAATGTAAATATGCATAGAAAAGTAACATGTATTAAAGTAATAACTCTGTAGGAAAAAAAAATTCTTAAATTACTTTTGTGACAGATTTGTTATAAGCAGCAAGCATGTGCAAATAGGAGGAATCATTTAAATTTGGGTAAATAGCATAATTTAAGTTTTTAAATTGCATTTCAAATATAACAGCCGTTAGACTTTGAGATATTGGTTTCATAACATGTGGATGTTCACATAAATGTATTTTTTTTTTAATTAGCCTGTACTCTTTAAGTTTCTCCACAACATACATTTCTAATTTGTACCGACATGTACAATGGTTTGTTTCTGCAAAAATGATTTTATTCTCTTTAGTCTTCTATTGACTTCAGACTTGTGCACAATGGAAAAATTCAGCTCAGTTGAGCCATTTTCCCCAATAAAATTTGGGGTAAATGTTTTTTTTTGTACGCCCAAATTTCAGCCATATGTTGTTTAAGCTCGGTAGAATTTTTCTGCCGAAACATTTATTTGGGAACCAAATCAGGCAAACCAAAAGGGCATGAAAATGGGCCAATGTATATGTTTTGCAGTACACTTATAGGAGCATTTTCCTACTATTTGATTCACAAATCAAGTGAAAAAAGTTGATCACTTCTCACTTGATTTGTGAATAAAATCAACATACAGTGACTGTCCCCTAGCCATTGGTTATCTTTTCCCCCCCATCATCCCTTTTTTTTTTAGGTGCAATGGGTGGAATTTAGAACCTCAAACTAAAACAGATATACTCTGTCATTGCACGTTTCTGTTGGTTTGTGATTTGAATGCATCTTGTTTCGAAGTTCAGGAAGCTCAGGAATTCGACTCATCACCCGATAGGCCCATATCTGGCTGAATTGTAGCTTTGACCGACACAAACCTACAAGTCTAACTGACTTCCAATATTATTTATTGTTTTATTCAAACCAATATACAACTAACATTCTTAGAATGCACCTGCCAACAGGGTACATCCCTGAGTCCAATTTAAAATTTAGGCGGCTTAAAGGGAGACCCAAGTCAGACTACCACTTGATCTGTGAATAAAATACACATAAAGTGACTTTCCCGTTTTATAGCTTTTAAGTTAAACAAGAAGCTTTAGAAATGTTTTTCAACCTTCTGCTTCCTACCCTTGTCATCTCTGTGCCACCTCCTCTTTCTGGACGATTATTATACCCATGAACAGCTCATGTTCTATCCTCACTTCTAGCCTCCAGAAACAAGAAACACAAATATCATCTGGAACTGAACTCTAACTTTTAAATATCCTTGTTCCAAGTACAACCGAGACTGTGCACAGAACATTTTTTAAAATCTGCTATCCACCCCACCTAAAATGTTTTTTTAAAATTCTTTCTTTATTGAGTTATGAGTTACAGACTGTTAGAGAGTGGTTACATCGATTATATAATATCAGAGTGTAGTGAAAACCATTCTTGGATATAACAGCCTCATTTAAGTTTTTGGTTTAAAAGATAATATAATAGATAAATACATGCTAGATAGACATATTTGTGTGATTAAATTGATTTAAACAATTGGTCTAAGAGTACCGGTTAGACTTGTTAAACAGTGTGCTGAAATAGTGATTTAATACCAGTATGTCGTGAAGGAACATAGGAATATGGGATCCACCTATGCTATATATTCTGGAGTAGATGCAGGTCCGTTATGGCTTAGCAAGAGTAAGTGATTAATGAAAAATCCTAACAGTCCTACTAACGGTCATTGCACCACCAGTATGTGTGTAAGGACTGATTGGAGGTAAAAAGGTTTGTATTAACAGGGTCCTCATAGTATACGAGGACTGGTACTTATTGCTGCAATAAACTAATGTTGCATGAACTGCCTAGCAGAGATATTGCTATATATGTTGCTCCAGATGACTGCAGGCTACTAAATGTGAGAAACTATGTGTCTGTCAGTATGACAGGGACCAGTGTGGCTCAAGATGATACGCTTACAACTCTTATCAAGGTGGGGCCATGGGGGGAGGGGGATATCAATGAGAGCCTGTCAAAGATCTGTAATTGTGTTGGTGAAAGTGAGCCAATCTCCTGAAAAGGTGTATAACAATCGGTGATGGGTAAGTGTGTCAGGTGCACTGATGTGCAGTTAAGTGTAACTTACAAGTCTGTAACTAAAGAATAAAGGTGAACAACTACAACAAAAAGAAAACTTAAAAAGTGAGAATATCGCAAAACAGAGATACTTGTGCATATGTGCCCCCTTGTCTGGTACAGTTCAGGTGTTATCTTCTGGCTTCCCTCTTGTATGGAGGACAAAGGGGCAGTCCATGCAGGATCCCAGGCGTGGGTCATGGCCAGCATCTCAGAGGCCACGGATCCCGATGGTAGACCCAGTGCCTGGAGAGAAGATTCAGCTTCAGCGGGTTGCTCTACTGTAAGGGCTCCTGTTAGCATCCATCGACATTCCATCCCAGTTTCTAGAAGCCTTCGGGTTACTGTGACACCCCACCTACATTATAACCTTATTAGTGCATAGTTAAACATGTCCAATAGTTCCAACGCCATGAAGCCAACTAAATGGCTCTTAATTGGCCATTTAATTTGCCACTTAATTGAGTTATTTCCTGGTGTAGGTAAAGCACAAAATTAATGATGCAAAGTTCAATGCAATTTTAATAGTGGGCATATTGTATCTTTATTATATTATTTTGGTTATTTCTGCATAATTTTAATGCATTGTCTATGGGGTGTATTAAAATTAATGGATCAGTTCCAGCCTGAAGCCCTCCCATTAGCAACAGTAACAGACAACTTATCATCTGGATAAGGAATCAGCCAATTTCTGTTTTGTTCAATGAGTGAACCATTATCCATACTTTTACAGCTACCTGCAAGTAACTCTCCTCAAGAAAGATGATCCCAGTTCTGATTGTCAACATTTTACAGTTTTTTAAAGAGCAGTAATCTTTTCAGCCACATGGTGGCAGTTGTCATTAATAAGGTTTTTAAACAATGCTCTATTGGTAAAATAAATAAATCAATAAGTAAATAAATGAATACATAAATCAATAATAAATAATGATTACAGCTCTGGATGTGTCATGTGTAAGCAAACTATGATATCTGTCATGGGTTAGTACACTATGTATGTTCTGTCTAATAATAAAAAATACATTTTAATATATAGGATCTAAAAAAAATATTTATTTTACTTTTTTGTCTTTCTGAAGAACCTCCTCTTTAGTGAAGCCCAAAGCTTTTTTTTTGTTATGCTCACATCACAGCAATGCCAGTCAGTAAGAGTTTCGTACATACTTTTACATAGATTGTGGCTCAATCACAGAATGTAAAGTCTCCAAAAATATGCTAGAATGGAGCCATGACCGCCGCGGTGTGTGCACATATCAACAAACCTGGAAAGAACCAGGTAATTAATCGATTATCAAAATTGCATTATTATATATTGCATTTTCTGGTGATTTTGCCAGTAAAATATATATATATATATATATCATTTTAAACTTCACTAAAAATGGCAGCATATGCCAGCATAAAATATCCTAATTATTTAGTTGTGATAGCTTTATAGAGTAAAATGATTGGTTGAACACATTCTTATTATGTATGTATGGCATTGGGTGTGAAGGGGTTAAGGACCAATTCTATTTCTCATTTTTAAAATATATTAATTTACTCTCAGATAAATAAATATCTGTCTGTCTTTCTGTTTGCCCTTCCCTCTGTCCATGCATCACTCAATCCATCTCTTTCTCTCTCTCTCTCTCTCCATCCATGTATCTATCTATCTATCTATCTATCTATCTATCTATTTATCTATCTATTTATCTATCTCATTATTAAATATTGTATTTGCCTGTGAATTTGTCAATAAAATGTATAGATATAATTAAAAAAAATAATCTAAGATTAACCTTGTCATGCACGCATTTGTAAATGAGATGAAGTCTTTAAATTATTACAGATCCTTATTCTAGTGAGTGTAAACCTTGAAACGTGCAAAATTCTGTCTGTCTGTCTGTCTATCTAATCTATCTGTCCAGATTAAGGCAGATAGTCAGCACTGCCTCTGTGAATTAATTATTTTTTTTCTGGAATAAAATGAGCAAGTCCCTAAGCAGAACCTTCCAATGATGTTCACACTGCGCCTAACAACTAGTTTATCTTAAAAAGGCAGACAAGTAAACGAACAGTGAAAGGGCCATTTCATGCAATCACTGGCAATTCTGACCTTGTCTACATCCTATAATATCTATTCTTCAGCAATCCTCAGCATCCTGTCATAAAGTAACAGCAAGGACTCTCTATAATAATGTACAGCCTTCCTGAACACACAAGCAGTTTTGCAAAAGCTAAATTCCATTTATGGTACTTTTTCGGGAGCTTTGCTTGCAACATAGAATGCTGACTCAGCAACATCTGACCCAGCTTTTTGAAATTAACTTTTTTTTTTACTGAAAACATTAATTTTTTTTTTTAGTATAGGAAGCTTGTGCAACTGCATTTTTATTTGCTGTCAATAAAAAAAAAGTTATCTCTTTTTTCAAACGCCGGCAAATTATTTTTACGAACTGCCATTACACATTTTTTCCTTTGTAATTGCAATGTAATCTCCATTTTTCCTAATATTAAAAGATATAACCTGATTTTTTTTTAAGGTTATATAGCAAAGTTTTATATATATATAAAATTCTCCAACTTGCTATATTTTGAAAGCCGCATTCCGTGCTCAACTCTGCAAGCCTTCCACTGGCTCTGCTTAAATTTATGGACAAGACTGAACTCCTTAATTATCTTATTAAGCCCTTCGCAACTGAGCCTCCCATTCATTAGTTCTACTACCAAATACACCCCTATTCAGAACTTGTGCTTTTTTTATGACCCAAGACTATCCATTTATCTCATCCTATTCTACCTCTCCTACTTCCAAGACTTGCTCCAGTGTGCCCCATATCTCACTCTATTTCATCTGTTCTCTGTCTCTCTTCATCCTTCACCATTTGCAAGAGTTTCATCAAAACTCATCTCTTTGAAGTGGGTACAGCCACAAGATTCCTGTGTCTTGTAAGCATGGAAACCATATGTCAAATTACCCATATGGCAAAGCCAGTTTAAAATTTTATAAGAGGGAAGAAAATGCAAGAGGGATTACGGAGAGTGGACTTCTTTCGATACTGTGCTCTGTGCATTCTGAGTGTACTGGAGTATTCTTCTACAAGTGCAAACCTATCTGACCCATCAGTGACTGAGCTTTCAACCATCGATGTTTACGAAGAGCTATCTACAATGACTAAGGGCTCAACAAGTACACTACATATCTCTAACTGGGATATACAGGGATCAAGATAGCTGTACAGAACAGGTTTGCCAGACTAAATCCTTTAATATACTGTAAACTGATTCATTTAATCTCATTGGTACTCAAGTTCTGCAGAAAAAATTCGAAAAACTCAAGTCTTACTGACTACCATATGACTAGTACATTGTGTTAGCTTCAGCGAATATTGAAAGAAATACATTACTCTTAGGTCTTTTTGACAGAAAATAAACAAATTTTTCAGTCACAGGTGCCAGGTGATAGTAACAGTACCATGTGCAATTGGACAAAAAAAAAGTCACATCTGTTCCACTTCTCTTCGGAATCCATCAGAGAGTAATCTTGCTCTCTGGTGGAAGACATTCTCTTCTGGCTTTTATTGGATCATTGCTCTGCTGACACCATTAGCTTGTCATCTCCATCAAGAAACTCTGCGGGGTTCACTACTGTTCAGATCAGATTGTGTTGTAAGCAAGTTTTCTTTCTCTAATGATTTCAAGGATCAGTCGTTAAAAAAAAAAAATCTTAAAATGCACACTTATGCAAATATGAAAGTATTTTTTTTTTATGAGAAAAATGATATTCATAGTTAAATGGATTAAAATTCTCAGTCACATATGCATTGTCTTCTTATTCTAACCTGATAATATATACTTGTTCAATGCAGCGAAAATTCCCTTGCTGGAGTAATGCTTATTTACACATAGTAGACTTTTAATAGACATGGTTTCTCATTCGTGTAAGCATCTTCACTTAATTCGTAACTGTTTGTCCTAAAAAAAGTCTCTCATTTTGTAGAGTACTGAGAAATATTTAACCCTTTCATAACCAATTCTGTGTATGCGATATGTTTGTTGTGCATTGCTCTGCAATGCAAATTAAATACTAAAAGAAAAGAGAATACATTCGTGTGTGTCTAGAACATGGAGGAGAAATATTTTTAATTTCTGTAATGCCTCCAGTCTGTTCTTCTGCTGACTGATGTTGCAGTATGCATGAGCCTAAATGATGCAGTTTGTAAAGTGTTGATGAACAGCACACAACTGGAAGAAAAAGCTATATATTGCACATTATCCGTAGGCTGCAAATGACCAGGATTACCTTTTGAAATACTGACATTTGCGTTAAGGCAGGAAATTGTATTCTTGTTTAGTGAATGTGGGTATCGTGCCCAAATACAGTAATGTTTTGTATCCTCAAACCTCATAGCCATTTCTTTCTGATTTTTTTTTTCTTTGCACTAATTCAAAGCCATCTTGAATCCGGAGTCATGTAATCCATTAATAATATTGTACTATACAGTGAGGGAAAAAAATAATTTGATCCCCTGCTGATTTTGAATGTTTGTCCACTGACAAATAAATGATCAGTCTATAATTTTAATGGTAGGTGTATTTTAACAGTGAGATGCGGAATTAAAAACAAAAGAATGCAGTAAAATGCATGTCAAAAAAGTTATAAATTGATTTGCATGTCAATGAGTGAAATATGTATTTAATCCCCTATCAATCAGCAAGAGTTCTGGCTTCCAGGTGTCTTTTATACAGGTAACAAGTTGAGATTAGAGCACTCTCTTAAAAGCAGTGGTCCTTATCTCAGCTGATTACCTATATAAAAGACACCTGTCCACAGAAGCAATCAATCAGATTCCAAACTCTCCACCATGGCCAAGACCAAAGAGCTGTCCAAGGATGTCAGGGACAAGATTGTAGACCTACACAAGGATGGAATGGGCTACAAGACCATCGCCAAGCAGCTTTTTGAGAATGTGACAGCAGTTGGTGTGATTATTCACAAATGGAAGAAACACAAAATAACTCAGTCTCACTCGGTCTGGTGCTCCATGCAAGATCTCACCTCGTGCAGTTTCAATGATCATGAGAACGGTGAGGAATCAGCCCAGAACTACAAGGGAGGATTTTGTTTATGATCTCAAGGCAGCTGGGACCATAGTCACCAAGAAAACAATTTGTAACACACTAGTCCGTGAAGGACTGAAATCCTGCAAAGTCCCCCTGCTCAAGAAAGCACATGTACAGGCCCATCTGAGGTTTGCCAATGAACATCTGAATGATTCAGAGGACAACTGGGTGAAAGTGTTGTGGTCAGATGAAACCAATTCGAGCTCTTTGGCATCAACTCAACTCGCTGTGTTTGGAGGAGGAGGAATGCTGCCTATGACCCCAAGAACACCATCCCCACCGTCAAACATGGAGGTGGAAATATTATGCTTTGGGGGTGTTTTTCTGCTAAGGGGACAGGACAACTGCACCACATCAAAAGGAGGATGGATAGGGCCATGTACCATCAAATCTTGGGTTGATGGGTTGATGTACCATCAAATCTTGAGAACCTCCTTCTGTCAGCCATGGCATTGAAAATGGGCAGTGGATGGGGATTCCAGCATGACAATGACCCAAAACACACAGCCAAGGCAACAAACGAGAAGCAAATTAAGGTCCTGGAGTGGCCTAGTCAGTCTCCAGACCTTAATCCCATAGAAAATCTGTTGAGGGAGCTGAAGATTCAAGTTGACAAACATCAGCCTCGAAACCTTAATGACTTGGAGAGGATCTGCAAAGAGGAGTGGGACAAAATCCCACCTGAGATGTGTGCAAACCTGGTGGCCAACTACAAGAAACACCTGACCTCTGTGATTGCCAACCAGGGTTTTGCCACCGAGTACTAAGTCTAAAGGGTCAAATACTTATTTCACTCGTTGACATGCAAAACTATTTATAACTTTTTTGACATGCATTTTTCTGGATTTTATTTTTATTATTCTGTCTCTCACTGTTAAAAAACACCTGCCAATAAAATTATAGACTTATCATTTCTTTGTCAGTGGGCAAACATTTCAAAATCAGCAGGGGATCAAATACTTTTTTCCCTCACTGTAAATGATGGTAGAAAACCATGTGCCTCATCTTTTGCAATCACAAACAGAAAAGTCACAGCTCAGTTTCATGTTCTGTAGTTCACTGTGACCGATCTACTCTAAGGAAGGCTGGTTATAGGCATATGTCTGGGTATGCATGACAATCGATATTGCAATATATGTTGTCTTTTATATGTTCAATGCCTACCAGGAAGTGGAAGATTGACCCTCTCATTTGAACTGTTTTCAGTTACACTGTAAGTAACGTAAGCTACTTACTAAACTGGGATGGAGGGAAGAAAAAACAAGTACCAAAAGTCTGGATGCATTTCTCTTAGATGCTATTCCAACAGCTACCTTCTTCTGAGATTTGTTTTTTTAAACATGACCCAAACTCTTAAAATACAGTTGTCTCCCTCTAGGACAGGGGTGTGGAACCTTTAGCCCTCCAGATGTTCTGCACTACATTTCCCATAATGCTCTTATAGCCATAATGCTGGCAAAGCATCAAGGGAGATGTAGTCCACAACATCTGGAGGGCCGAAGGTTCCCCCCTCTAGGAGCAAATGAAAAGAATGGAATGTCGACATCTGCCTCACGACCTCTTGTCTGGGGCCACATGTTTTTGAAGTGATAACCTCCATGTCATTAAATTATTTAATGTATCTATTCTAATGTGAAACAAACATTTATGAGCGGGAAATGCAATAGCAAATTGTTATTAAAAAAAATGATAAATGAAATGTGCAAGAAAAAATACAATAATGAACATTTCATTTGATTTCTATTTTTTTATTTGAGTTCCAAAAATAAATATATTGCAAATATAATTACACTAATGTGATAAATAGCGCATAAAAATGCATACAGAACATATAACTGTTTTCAAGAACACATATCTAGTGGACTTGGTATTTTTAATTCGAGAAGAGATTTGCGCAGTTATGACATTTTCAAATAACTTGTTTGAGTAATACATTAATGTTGATGCTAAATGCAAAACATGTAATTATTAATATCTGCTTGTATTTTTTGAAAATTTTTATTAGTACACGGCTACCTTAATGAACTTTTAATGCAACAAACAAGGCATTTTAACTAGTGCACAAAGAGTTAAAACGCTTGGAGAAAAAAATCGAATGCTTGCATATAGCTGTCTTGGCAAAAATCATGCATCATAATATAACTCTCTAAATGTCTCCAGACTGCATTCTCCGGTATGTCTAGAAAGTGACAGACTCTATTGCTATATTGAGATGCTACAACACATCATGTAGGAAATAAGTTTGTTGTTTTTTTGCAAGGTCCTCCCTCTGTTTTCCAATAGCTTTATTTTCCCAGACAATGATGTCTGAGCTGCTAATTTGAATAGATATATGCTATAGGACCTGTCACTGAATCACCAGTAAAAGCATTGGCAGGAAAATGAGCCACACATAGTACAGCAATATCCCCATGCAGAGGCGTAAAATCATGGATTGTCAAACTCGGATGCTACACTGCAAAACTCATCAGGGATCTGACAAACAGAGATGGTGAGAGATGCCGTGCGTTGGGGCAGAAAGCTTGATTCTGATTACTTAAATTCACTTCATCTGTCTGTTAGCATTGCGTCTGCTGAGTGGAAACATTCCAATGCTTTTTAAAGGTTAAATCAGATGAACTGTTTTTGGGTTCACGACGATTTCTAGACTGCAAACCTGCCAAATCTTGTTTCCCCCAAAAATACATGCATTTAAATGAAGATCATGGTGCTGACATGTCATGATTGCTGTCCATGGTGCTGACATATGGTAGTTCTGTCCTTCGTGCTGACATTATATGTTTGCTGTCCGTGGTGCTGACAGGTTGCCATTGGCAGCCATGGTGCCCACCTTGTATGATCGCTGTCCATAGTTCTGATATGTCATGGTTGCTGTACATGGTGCTGACCTTGTATGATCGCTGTCCATGGTTCTGATATGTCATGGTTGCTGTCCATGGTGCTGACCTTGTATGATCGCTGTCCATGGTTCTGAGATGTCATGGTTGCTGTCCATGGTGCTGACAGGTTGTGATTGAGCTTCATAGTGCTGGCATTAAATTATCGCTGTCCATGGTGCTGACATCATACGATCACTGTCAATGGTGTTGATATGTCATGATTGCTGTCCATAGTGCTGACATGTCGTGATTACTGTCTGTGGTGATGACAGGCTGTAATTGCTATACATGCTGCTGACATGTCGTGATTGCTGCCTGTGGTGCTGGCATGTCATGAATGCTGCCCATAGTGCTGACATATCATGATCATGAATACACATATACAAAGAGATACATTTGGATGATTGCTCTACCTATTCATTCATCCATTGAATGCAAAACAAATAACTAAATACATATATGAAATAGAATATGCAAGTAAAATGGAAATACACATATAATTTATTTGTGCACATCTACTTATTGTCAGGCAGTCTTTTATTTGGAGTAAGCATCTTACACCCTGCAAGTAACCACAGGTAGATCAGAGATTTTATAACAAA
>CAKOES020000154.1:12678-38865 GCA_933207985.1 Pelobates cultripes
ACATGCTAACCAAAATCAGCCAACCATCCAGGGTTAAAAGTTAGCTGGAGAGTCCCATGGACCTAATCGCGGAAGCATTAGATTTCTCCGCCCAAAACAGTTCCCACAGATCACGTGAGGTCATCCATTTCAGGTTGAAAAATGTGACTAAGTCCCATCGCCGAATGGGACTTAGTCTCTGCAGCTGTAAAACCAGTAGGGGAGAAGGTAGAGCTCAGCGGTGTTCGCGGAAATGTGTAGCCGATTTTAGTTCCATGAATTTGGCTACACATACCGCTGACCTCGCCGAATGATCAAAGATGGCCGCCGCCACGTGTTCGGCAAACGAACAAAGACCTCCCAGCATTGTCAATTAAGCTGCGGTTAACCGCAGCTTCTGGGAGGTAAATTGCCTGCACACTTCCACTTCTGGGTGGTCTGCCTGTGTGGTACTTGGTTCAGTAAGCCCCATTTACTGAACCAAGTGGGAATTAGCCAGGCAGGCACAAAGGGTTTGCAGCAGGTCTGGGGACACAGGGGACACCGTCTTAAAGGGGCAGTGTCCCCAACAAGTCTGGGGACACAGCCTTAAAGGGGCAGTGTCCCAATCTTCCTGATGTCCCAAAAAAGGTGTTTAAGAGGGGCGTGGCCTGACACGGAGCTGAATGGACGTGCACTGATTCAGCTCCCTGAACATCGAGGTGCAATCCAACGCCATCGGAGGCTTGGAGGAAGAATGGGGAACCCCAAAAAACACGCCAATGCTCAGGGGGCATCCAGCAAGACGCCTACCGCGAAATCCAGCACTTTTACACGGTATTTCAAGGACGCGACGGCCCGCGAGGACGAGGCCGCAAATTCCAATATGGCGGCGGAATCGGCACCATCAAGCCCGGCACCATCAGAGGGCTCATGCGGTACCCTCACACAGGCAACTGATCCTGACATAAAAGATATGCTGAGGAACCTGCCCTCCAAAGCAGACATGGCCAATATGATTGGCAGATTAGAAGCAGCCCTGCAATCTAAAATCGACGCCATGGGCACAGACATACAGCAAGTAAGTCTTAAAGTTACAGACTTAGAAGAAGAAAAGGATGTAATGCAGGCCCAGATTGTAAATAATGCCTCCACATTAGAATCACAAGCTATGACCCTGTCCTCTATGCAGAGGCAGCTAGATGACTTAGACAATAGGAGCAGGAGAAATAATCTGAGAATAAGAGGCCTTCCTGAAATGCAGGGGGAAGATTTGATGGCTACTTTGACAGAATTATTTAATCTTATACTGGGGGACCCTGTGGATAACCCAATATTAATGGATAGAGCTCACAGATCACTGCGCCCTAGAGGAGCAACGGCTGAAGCCCCAAGGGATGTAATCTGCAGGCTCCATTACTTCTCAGTGAAGGACACCATTCTCAGGGCCCTCAGAGAAACATCCCAACCTCTTAGGTACCACGAAAACCACATACAAATTTTTCCAGATCTATCGTGGTTCACGCTACAAGCGAGGCGAGCACTAAAACCGATCACAGAGCTATTACGCAACCGCAACATGAAATACAGGTGGGGATACCCATTCGCACTGATTGTTCACCACAAAGGAGTGATGCACTCCATAGCTTCTCATCTGGATGTAAAACCATTCCTGAGAGCTCTGGAACTGCCAAACACCAACATCCCGGATTGGTATGCACCTCAACCAAACCAAGATTCTTCTATACTACCCCAAAGACAAAGATGGACTACCCCTGCCAAGAAAAGAAGGACCGACCAAAGACCCTTCTCCCCCAGGAGCAGAATGATGGGGAACCAAAGAGATGAGCCTCGCTAGGCTCTCCACCCCACACCCTCCGTCTGCAGCAACAGGATTGACTGGTGGAGGGATGGTACTGGTACAATTATCTGGACATAGCCACAGTGACCAAGCATTGAGCTTTAAGGATACAACGTCACACGAGACCTTCGCGTTTCCCACGATCCTCGTATCACTGGGAACTTCAACTGGCGCAAGTGACATATCCCTATCTCTGTTGTCTGTAGATATGAGATCTCCAAGCCGCCCAAGATTTACACAGGAACAATGGACAAGATAAGGCGCAAGTCCACGCCAAGGGTCGATAGGAAATATGCCTCCCGGAGCAGACCCGTGAGGCGACAACTGATTATAAGGTTGGATATTACAGAACATGGAGAAAAAAAAAAAAAAAAAAAATCCACTGTAGGCCTTGAGATTGATGTTACTAGTAGATTTTAATTTTGACACCGACACCACGGATAGAAGTACCAGTATAAAAATGCATTGTTGTTTAGCCAGAGACGGATAGCATGGGGACAGAAATAAGTAACAAAATGTGTTCAACCTCTCCCCTGGGTTCCCTTCTTCCTTCCCTTTTTATCTTCCCCATCTTTTCCCCACCCTCCCTTCTATCCACCCCCCCTCATCCAGAGCCTCCTACACATTATGCACAAAGAATAATAGGATTGCAAGCCTCGGGTTCTAGTCAAACACCACACCCGCATAGTCACTGTTCTGCCTCTTGCACGGGGACAGAATACGGAACACGAGAGAATAACTTCAAGTGTGTTATTTAGGATTACCTATAGTAAGTCCTCTAGCTACAAGAGGACAAGTGTCTGAGGACCCTCGTGGATCCTCAGTAGTTCATTATTTTGATATTATAATTTGATATTCTGTTTATATTGTTGCTGTTACTGTATAACTGTTGATTAATAAGTAAAAAGCAAACCCCCAATAACTGGGAACAAGATGGCAGGTAGGGATACTCAGACGGGGATTCCTCAAACTGGACCCACGAACCCTCAAATTCACACATCCAACACAGAACAACCATTGACCCTTCGTATACACTCCCAGAACGCCAAGGGGCTGAATACCCCAGAAAAAAGGTCACTCGCCCTCACAGATTTCCAGAGATATCACGCAGATATCGTTTTTGTACAAGAAACACATTTTCGCAAGAACCAGGCACCCTCACTTAGAAACCGCAAATACCCCACGGGTTATTTCAGTCACTATACTGCAGCTAAAGCAAGGGGAGTGGCGATTCTACTAGAGAGACAAGTTACGTTCACCCTTACAGGACAACTAAATGATGACGCAGGCAGGTACATTTTCATTAAAGGAAAATTAGGCAACACCAATATCACGCTAGCAAACCTCTATTTACCTAATAAAAAACAAAGTGTGGTCCTAAGAAAAATACTCCACAAACTGCGGGACTTTAAGGAAGGTCTATTGGTAGTGGGGGGGGACCTGAACATCTCATTGGACGGCCAACTAGACGCATCCGCAACATCTAGCGCGTACCTAGAGCCCACTCGTAGCCGAATACTCGATATCCTACATGAGACCAGACTGTATGACAGCTGGAGGGCAATGCATCCCACTGGTAGAGATTACTCATTCTACTCCACAACTTCCGGCACTTATACTAGAATAGACATGTTACTCTTACCACATGATTACCTCAATTTGATAAAATCAGCATCATATGGTCCTATCACATGGTCAGACCATGCCCCACTGACCCTAGATATAACGATACCCTTGCTAAACAGGGCCGCCCCACAATGGAAACTGAATGATCTTCTCCTAAATAAAGAGGAGGTCATAGAACAAATTAAAACAAGCGCACAGAGATACTTTGAAACCAATTCAAACCAGGACACTAGGCCAGAGGTGGTATGGGAAGCCCACAAATGCGTCCTTAGAGGAGAAATCATTAAAATAGCCTCAGCTCAGAAAAAGCTTAGGGAGGCCAACATAACATCTTTAACTCGGGAAATAAGAAACCTAGAGCTCAATCACAGTAAGGACACTACGTTACAAGCTTACAACAATTTACTAGCTAAGAGGGCGGAACTCAAAACCATCCTCAATTTACAGGCCACTAGATCTGTGCAGAGGACCAAACACACATATTTTACAAAAGGGGGCAAATGTGGGAAACTACTCGCGCAATCTCTACAACAACAAAGGCAATCAACATTCATATCACACATTAAGCAACCAGATGGCTCAGTGACACAATTAATGCCAAAAATCATGTCAGCTTTCCACACCTATTACTCCTCCCTTTATAATATAAGGGACACGGTGCCCCCCATGGACAAGATAAAAGACTTTCTAGCCAGCCGAATAAACACTACTATCCCTCGCAACTGGGCGGAATTTCTAGACAAACCCATCACTACTGCAGAATTCCATGATGTAGTTAAACAACTCCCACTAGGAAAGAGTCCTGGGCCAGACGGCTTCACAGGCAAATACTATAAGGCTACACAACAAACTCTAGCAGAACCCTTTGTGCGAGCATTTAACTCTACACAAACCTCGAGTCAGGCACCACAAGAGACGTTAAATGCCACCATAACACTATTGCCCAAACCAGGCAAGGACCTTACAAACTGTGGAAGCTATAGACCAATTTCCCTAATGAATGTAGATCTAAAACTTTTCACCAAAATCCTGGCCAACCGACTGAAACCGCTTCTCCCAGACCTGATACACCAAGACCAATCAGGGTTTGTGCCGGGGAGGGAGGCCAAAAACAATACTATGAAAATCCTCAACATAATGCATTGGGCAAAAGTCAACAAGATTCAGAGTGTACTGCTGGCTATTGATGCGGAAAAGGCATTTGATAGGGTGGATTGGTCCCTCATGACGGCCACGATGGAACATCTGGGCTTTGGACCTAGGTGGCTGGAATGGTTGGGGAGACTATATTCCACACCAAATGCCCGAATACGCATCAATGGCCAGCTCTCAGAAACGATATATATTAGGAACGGGACCAGACAGGGATGTCCACTCTCCCCATTGATTTTTATCCTTGTGTTAGAACCATTCATTCAGGGAATACGAAATAACCCACTTATACACGGCATCACAATAGGAAATATAGATTACAAAGTCTCTGCTTTTGCAGACGACTTGCTATTCACGATCTCTAAACCACTACACTCTATTCCGCATATCCTGGAGGAAATGAGTGCTTACAGTGATGTCTCGAACTTCCAAGCAAACCTCACAAAATGTGAGATCCTACCGCTGTACACAACCATAGATACAGATAAGTACATACAGAAAAATTTCAATTTTACATGGACAACATCATCCATAAAATATCTCGGAATTCACCTACCATTTCAACTAAAACATCTCTATGACTTAAACTACACACCACTACTAGAAGCCGTCTCCAAAGATTTTAAGGCTTGGAATAAGCCATCCTACGGATGGTTTTGTAGAATAAGCATCATAAAAATGATGATACTGCCACGCATCCTCTATACATTACAAACAGTCCCCATAAAGCTGCCAGTTAGTTTCTTCTCGGCAATCAGAGGGGCGTTAACATCCTTCATCTGGTCACAAGCCAAACCTAGATTACCACTATGACTCTTAACTCAACCACGGGAGAAAGGGGGAATGGGCATTCCTGACATAGAACAATACTATAAAGCAGTGCACCTGTCAAGGATATATGAGTGGACGAAAGAAAAACCCTCCCAGCAGTGGGTAAACATAGAGAGGGAACAATGCCTAGCACCCCTTGAATCACTTCCATGGCACAAACTGAACACCGCACTAATCAAACATAAAAAACACCCACTCATCTTAGCTACACTACAGACCTGGTCAAAGGTAAATAATTCCACAAATATAGCACCATACCCATCACCACGATACCATATCACGCGTAACCCACTGATGCCATCAGGTATCACAGGTAGAACTTACGAGATTCACCGAGGGGCCGCAAACATAACTCTCCGGGACATGACCAAGGGTAATGCATTACTAACACTGCAAGATCTAACTCTCGGCCGACCCCCCACGAGCATGCAACAATTACGTTATGCACAATTAAAACACTTCATGGGGAGCCAGAGGCTACTGCCAGGGGGAAACAGAGAATTGTCAACCTTTGAACAGCTGTGTACAACACATCCGTTAAAAAAGAAATTGTTATCTACAATGTACAAATTAATGTTACACTCAGACAAAACAGATATTCCTGTTTTCGCCACTAAGTGGACGAGAGAAATGAATTTAGACATTTCAGGGGAGCAATGGAAACACATATTCACCAGAATCCACAATATATCCACTGCAACCTCCAACCAGGAAAGTAACTATAAACGCCTAACCCGCTGGCACTACACGCCCTCCAAACTAAACAAAATGTTCCCAGGAACACAAAACATATGCTGGAGATGCGGGCAGGGGGAGGCTAACCCGACACATATCTGGTGGCAATGCCCTATAATCAAAAAGTTCTGGATCCGCATACACAAACTCATACAGATAATTATGCACAAACAGATACCCTTCACACCGGAACGCCTAATATTTATGATGCCTCTCCAAAATCTCACTAAAACGGAAAACTATTTAACATCCCAAATGCTCATGGCAGCAAACCATCTAATTCCAGTATACTGGAAACAGGAAAGGATACCTTCTATTAGGGAATGGACCAACAGGGTAGAAAGTACTAGGCAGATGGAAGGTATAACACACGCATTATCTAAAAACTACATAACTTTCACGCAAACATGGAAACCTTGGTCGATATACCTAGAAGGGGCGGATTGAGAAGTAGGATTTAGACAGCAGCACAAATAATAGCACCAGATACGGGGGAACTCTCAAAAAGTCATAAGTTCAGCTCTTAATAGGCATGAATATGTAGCACCATTCACACGTTGTATTTAGTAGTAGAAAAACTGCACTGAAAGAAACATATCCTATCCAATAATCATCGTTAATTGTCTAATGCCTGTCCGGGTCTCACTATATGTCATCATCTGAATAATGATTATCAATATACTGTAAATGTTATGCAACATTACCTGTTAAAACCACGCTGTTGTGGATTCGGATGTAATTAATGTACACATAATTACTGTTATGAAAATGGAAAACCAATAAAAAAATAAACAAAAAAGGTGTTTAAGGGTTTAAAGGGCCAGCACCAGTCACATAAAGAGTCCATAAGCCCCAATATGCCCACATACAGTCTTAAAGGGCCATACACACCAAATAAAAGTGCATACATTTTCACAATCTCCCAGGGGCCATAGTCATGCGGGAGGAGGCTGGCAAATAGGCTTCTCCACAACCCAGGGAAGCAGGGCAATTTGCCATTTAAAGGGCCCGTTACAAATAGCAGTTTGTAACAAGGTGTCAATCCATATCTGCCAAGTGACCCGATGTAGGGGGAACAGTCCCTATTCTGCTCTGTGTCAGTGTGTATCAGGGATCCTTAGGACAGGTGTCAATCCATATCTGCCAAGTGACCCTATGTAGGGGGAACAGTCTCTATTCTGCTCTGTGTCAGTGTGTATCATGGTCTCTGAGGACAGGTGTCAATCCATATCTGCCAAGTGACCCTATGTAGGAGGAACAGTCCCAATTCTGCTCTGTGACATTGGGTATCAGGGATCCTTAGGACAGGTGTCAATCCATATCTGCCAAGTGACCCTATGTAGGAGGAACAGTCCCAATTCTGCTCTGTGACAGTGTGTATCATGGTCTCTGAGGACAGGTGTCAATCCATATCTGCCAAGTGACCCTATGTAGGAGGAACAGTCTCTATTCTGCTCTGTGTCAGTGTGTATCAGGGATCCTTAGGACAGGTGTCAATCCATATCTGCCAAGTGACCCTATGTAGGAGGAACAGTCCCAATTCTGCTCTGTGACATTGGGTATCAGGGATCCTTAGGACAGGTGTCAATCCATATCTGCCAAGTGACCCTATGTAGGAAGAACAGTCCCAATTCTGCTCTGTGACATTGGGTATCAGGGATCCTTAGGACAGGTGTCAATCCATATCTGCCAAGTGACCCTATGTAGGAGGAACAGTCCCAATTCTGCTCTGTGACATTGGGTATCAGGGATCCTTAGGACAGGTGTCAATCCATATCTGCAAAGTGACCCTATGTAGGGGTAACAGTCTCTATTCTGCTCTGTGTCAGTGTGTATCATGGTCTCTGAGGACAGGTGTCAATCCATATCTGCCAAGTGACCCTATGTAGGGGAACAGTCTCTATTCTGCTCTGTGTCAGTGTGTATCAGGGGCTCTGAGGACAGGTGTCAATCCATATCTGCCAAGTGACCCTATGTAGGGGAACAGTCCCTATTCTGCTCTGTGTCAGTGTGTATCAGGGATCCTTAGGACAGGTGTCAATCCATATCTGCCAAGTGACCCTATGTAGGGGGACCAGTCTCTATTCTGCTCTGTGTCCGTGTGCATCAGGGGCTCTGAGGACAGGTGTCAATCCATATGTCAAGGTGTCAATATGTCATATGTCAGGTGTCAATCCATATTGATTGTGATTTAGGAATGTTAGGTGATTTCTGCCCTTTATGGATTAAAACCAGACTCTGTATCAACTGTGTAATTTTCCATGGGAGTTTTGCCATGGATCCCCCTCCGGCATGCCACAGTCCAGGTGTTAGTCCCCTTGAAACAACTTTTCCATCACTATTGTGGCCAGAAAGAGTCCCTGTGTGTTTTAAAATTCGCCTGCCCATTGAAGTCAATAGCGTTTCGGGCGGTTCGCCGGTTCGCGAACATTTGCGGAAGTTCGCGTTCGCCGTTCGCGAACCGAAAATATCGGGTTCGCGACATCACTATTAGAGAATTATAGTTTGGTGTCAATTGATGTGGCTGTCCTATATTCTTATATTGACTATCGGTTGGACTTACAGGCTCAGCATCACGTGAGTGGGCAATTTTATATTTATTTTTATTTTGTCTATTTTATACAGGCTATACTATGTTCTTTATTTTTTATTTTTAGGACATTTCAGATATATGGTAATATTGCCTGTTTTTTACATCTGTTTTATATCTGGTGTATAGAGTTTGCTCTCACTATACTATTTATGTTATTTTACTATATGTTTTCTGTGTGATTCGGAGTCATTCACACTTGGTGATTTGAGCACCTTTATCAATTTTCTTCCTTTCTAATATTGTGTTTTATATGATTTCTTGAACACTACCTCTCCTCTGATCCTCTATTGCAAGCTGATTCCATATCCCCTGCATGGAGCCGCTGAACTTTCCTCATATAGATGCGTTGATTCATTGCATCTCTATGAGGAGATGCTGATTGGCCAGCACGGCGTTTAGATCCACCCCATGTCCCCTCTCATGTTGTTCATTCTAGATTTCTTGAGGATACTTTACAGCTTTTGGACTCGTCATGAGGTGTAAATAAGAGACTTCCAAATACTATATTAGCGCAATCTTTTCTACAGTATTCAGTCCAGCTTTTCACAAGATTATTACTGTATTTTATAAACATTGGCCGATCTTTAAGTTGGACCCATGTCTGTAATTTTGTATTTCAGATAACCATAGGGTTACATTTAGGAAGAATCAAAATCTGAATGTATTAGTTCCTTCCAAACTTAAGTCATTAAATCATCCTTCTAATATTGAAGAACTGACGGTAGGACATTTTTGCTGTGGTCATGTTAGGTGCACTACCTGTGGATACATGTGCCATAGATCAGCCTATTTTGGATCGAACATAGGTGGGCAGAACATCGTCTGGCCATCTTGCACAAAGTAAGAAGGTCTTTGGTGGTACGACATGTTGAATCTGCCCATAGTGACCCTTCTTTTATTTCAGTAAAGGGGATTAAATTAATACTCGCTAGGGGTGATACAGAAAATGAAATGAACTCTCATTGTGACCCAATCCAAATGGATATTTAAACTTAACATTCTAAGACCTAACAGTGTTAATAAAGAGCTAAATCAGACCCAAGTTTGAGTTCGGGTAGGATTATGTTTGTGTTTGAATGTGGCCATGTAGGTGTATTCTTTCTTTCCCTCCACTCAAAAGGTTTACATTGGAGGAGGGTTATAGATTATGCCCACATATCGATCTATATATATTGCTAATTCTTCCGATTAGTAATCGAATGTTGGATTAGGTCAGGTCTTTACCATTAAGAACATATTTTTTTCATCCTTATTAGTTTTTTTCCTTTTTATTTTAGGTGGTTATTGATTTATGTAGTAAGCTTTTTTTAAAAGCACTTCTACGAGTTAAAGCAAATAGATATATTTGATTACCTTATATTAACTTCATTTCATTTTAATTTATGAATTAAATGTTGATTCAGATCAGGTTTTAGTTGTTTACTTTTTTTATTGTTTCTTTTCCTCATGGGGTCTGGTTTTGGATACACCAGGTGTAATTTCTTTTTAAGATGAATTAATAAAGTTTATGATTTGTGTGTTTTATGTGAATTCATGTAGGGAATTAGAGCCCAAATGTGCCCAGGGAACTGGGATAAATAACCTTTGGGAGGGATCTTTATCCCTGTCTTGAGAAAGTCTCCCAATAGAGACAAAACACGTAGATGTTTGGATTCTCTAATATAGTTACATATAGTTACATGGTTACATAGCTGAAAAGAGACTTGCATCCATCAAGTTCAGCCTTCCTCACATATGTTTTTGCTGTTGATCCAAAAGAAGGCAAAAAACCCAGTCTGAAGCACTTCCAATTTTGCAACAAACTAGGAAAAAATTCCTTCTTGACCCCAAAATAGCAGTCAGATGTCTCCTTGGATCAAGTAGCTATTACCACACTAATTAGAAATTATATCCCTGTATGTTATGTTTTTGCAAATATTTATCCAATTGCAGTTTAAACATCTGTATAGACTCTGACAAAACCACCTCTTCAGGCAAAGAATTCCATATCCTTATTGCTCTTACTGTAAAAAAAACTTTTCTTCGTCTTAGATGAAATCTCCTTTCTTCAAGCCTAAATGTGTGACCTCGTGTCCTATGTATAGCCCTGTTTATGAATAGATTTCCAGATAATGGTTTGTACTGGCCCCGAATATATTTGTATAATGTTATCATATCCCCTTTCAGGCACCGTTTTTCCACACTAAAGAGATTTAAATTTTTTAACCTTTCTTCATAACTAAAATTCTCCATTCCTTTTATCAATTTTGTAGCTCGTCTCTGCACTTTTTCTAGTGCCATGATATCTTTCTTTAGAACAGGTGCCCAAAACTGCACAGCATATTCAAGGTGTGGTCTCGAGAATTTATGCCCCTATTTATACATGACAAAACCTTACTGGCCTTAGCAACAGCAGATTGACATTGCATATTGCTGCCTAATTTGTGTGTGGTGATCCCTAGTTCACTACCATTTAGGGTGTAAATTGCTTGTGCATTCTTAACCCCGAAGTGCATAACTTTGCATTTCTCTACATTAAATTTCATCTGCCATTTTAGTGCCCAGTCCCCCAATCTATCCATATCCCTCTGCAGCAAGGCAATATCCTGCTCACATTTTATTACTTTACAAAGTGTTGTGTCATCTGCAAACACTGATACATGGCTTTCAATGCCCATTTCAAGATCATTTATAAATATGTTAAATTGAAGCGGTCCCAAAACAAAACCCTGAGGGACACCACTTACCACTTTTGTCCAGCTTGAAAATTTACTATTAATGACAACTCGTTGTACTCTATCCTTAAGCCAATGTTCTACCCAAGAACAAGAATATTCATCTAGACCAATTTCTTTAAGTTTGAAGGAACCGTATCAAATGCCTTGGCAAAATCCAAGTAGATCACATCCACTGCAACACCCTGATCTATACTTCTACTTACTTCTTCCTAGAATGCAATTAGGTTAGTTTGACATGACCTATGTTTCATAAAACCATGCTGATTATTGCTAATAACACAGTTCTTCTCAATGATTTCCTGACTATTATCCCTTAATAGCCATTCAAATAATTTCCCAGTCACAGAAGTTAAGCTCACAGGTCTATAATTTCCAGGCAAGGATTTTGAATCCTTTTTAAATATATGAACAACATCTGCCTTCCTCCAGTCCTCCGGTACAATACCTGAAACAAAAGAATCTTGAAAAATTAAATACAGAGGTTCACTTATTTCCTCACTTAGCTCCTTAAGTACTCGTGGGTGGATACCGTCAGGCCCCGGAGCTTTATTTACATGAATTTTCTTTAATAGCTGTAGCACCTTGTCTGAGTTATCCAATCACAAGTTATCTGCAAGTTTGTTGCAGCAATCATTTGCTTATCTCTTGCCATAGGACCCTCATTAATATATACTGAAGAAAAATAGTTATTTAAAATTTTTGCCTTTTCCTGGTCTTCATTGACTAACAGACCCATCTCTGTTTTCAGTGTACCTACACTTTCATTTTTTTTTTTTTTAGAATTGATGTACTTGAAAAAAAATTTGGGGGTTGGTTTTGCATTCTTTAGCTATCAATTTCTCATTTTCTAGTTTAGCCACCTTAATTGCCTTTTTGCAAGTATTATTGGCTTCCTTATATCTTATATAGGATGCCTCTGATTTGTAAGATTTAAATGCTTTAAATGCCCTTTTCTTATTTTTAATCTCTTGTTTTACTTCTCTACTAAGCCACATTGGTTTTAACTTGTTTCTTTTATATTTATTACCCAGTGGTACATACTGTGAAATGTACCTTTCTAATATTTGTTTGAATAGTTTCCATTTTTCCTCAGTGTTTTTATCACTAAGGAGTTTATGCCAGTCGATATGTTGTAGAGCTGCCCTAATCTTATTAAAATTGGCTTTTTTTAAATTATACGTTTTAATATACCCCACATGCTTTTGCTTTTTTGAGTTTATTTCAAAAGTTACCATATTGTGATCACTATTTCCCAAATGCTCCCCTACTTGAATGTTGATTAAAATATCAGCATTGTTTGTTATAACGAGATCCAGACAAGCATCCTTTCTAGCTTGTACCAGTTGTGACATAAAGGTGTCATTTAACACATTCAAAAACCGGATTCCCCTTGCTGAAGTACTAGTCCCTCTATCCCAATTTATGTCCAGGATATCAGGATTTGGTCATTGTGTACTGTCCCCTTACGGTAAAAAAAAATATATATCTATAAATGTAGGTTAGATGGTAGGATAGCGGGGGATTAGACTGATATTCTGGAGGCCCTGCTCCCACTTTTGCTTCTAATAATATTGTTAGGAGGTTTCTAAATTTGGAATCTTCGCCAAAATTACTTGACCACCTATATAACAATAGGTAATATTCTATTTATTGATCTGTTTTAATAATTTTAATGGTTCCTTCACAATTATGTGTAGAGATAAGAGTGGATAGGATTTAGTAGATCTGTTATTTTATCTATGAGAAATGCTTTTCATGGAATAAAGGGGGGATGAAAAAGCCTTTTGTTGCAGGTCTCACATATAGCAGGTAGGAGCAGGGAAAGACATGTGGGAATAGAGAATGTGAAGGATGATGGGGAAGCAACAATGTGACACATAACATGGGAGAGATGGCAGAGACACAATGTACATAGGAAGGATGGCAGAAAGTTATGGGGGATTTGGAGAGGATGGCAGACATATATTGAGGACATAGGATGGCAGAGAGTGATAGGAGATAAGGGGAGGATGGCAGGCATGGCAAATCACTAAAGTGAGAATTCAGAGTGAATTTCTAGTTTAAAGGGACAGCTTAATGTAGTTGTTCTGGTGAGAATAGTCTGTCCCTGCAGGCTTTTTCCTGTATACACTGCATTTTCAGAGAAAAGGCAGTGTTTACATTGCTTCCTAGGGACACCTCCAGTGGCAATCACTCAGACGGCCACTACAGGGGCTTCCTGGGTCAGTGCTACTCAATGTGCAGCACTGACGTTCAGCGCATGGAGACACTGAAAATTCCCCAGAGAGATCATTGATTCAATTCATCTCTATGAGGAGGTGCTGATTGGCCAGGGTAATGTTTGGCTCTGCCCCCATCCTGCCTCCTTGGCTAATATCATCAGAATCCAATGATTCCCATAGATGGACCCATACAATGTTGGAATCAAGGTAAGTTTTTACTTATTTATGGTGAGCAAGGGTGAGGTGGGAAGCCACCTAAACTATGTTTTTAACACAATACATATACATTTGTATTCCTGTCCCTGAATTATTCATTTAATGTAAAAATAGCCATACTGGCTAAGTAAGCTATGTTTTCAGTCTGGTTACTCTGGCATTTGAAATTCACCTTGAATTCTCACTTTTGTAAATAACCCTGTGTGAATAATGTTGATTTTTGGGAGAATGGCAGAGACTTGTGGGGAACATAGGGAAGATGGCAGAGATTGATGGGGAGTATGGGGAGGAAGGCTTAAACTTATGGGGGATGTGAGGAGGATATCAGAAGGTTATGGGAAGGATGGCATTGACTCATGGGGAAAATGGGAAGGATGGCAGAGACACCCAAGGAAAATGAGGAATGTCACAGATATACGAGGGTGGTATGCCCCCAATGACTTTGCTGGAGGTGCAGTTACACCTCTGGAAGCAAAGTGGACTCAACAGACAAAAAGACACCACATCCAGTGTTAAAACATTTAAAATTAGTTTAACACTGAACAGGACCACGGGATTCCACGCATCATAACCTCTTTAATTAAGTGGTTGTGGTACATGATATAACTCTTTAAACACAGTTTTAAGTTGATAATAATTTACAACTTTTCTGGAATAATTGACAGAATATATAATTATTGGAATGTTATGGTGTTTAAACTCCCTTCCCTCCCCCCCAAAAAACAAGCCAAAATGTCATAAACGGATATCACATAAGAACAAGTACAGGATAGTGATCAATGTCTGTCTTGTTAATAGCAATCCCTTTTTTTTTTGTTCTATGTGTTTCAGCACAAGCTTTTGTCTAATAATTCTCTATTTTCTTTATATTCTAAGCTTGTTTTAGTAGAGCCCAACTTGTAGAAGTTACTAATGTGCCTGATCCACTCATTGTACAGTGCTACATACTTTGCAATTAATATTGTATTTCTTGTGCTTTTTTACTCTTTAACAGTTCACAGAAGTTTTTACAAAAGCCAATTTAACTCTCAATTCATCAACTTCTAGTTTTCTTTGCAACCTCTGACTCAACTTCTCTCTTTAAGTATCTTGCAAAGCTTAAAGTATAAAAGTGCTGTATATTCTGTGTGTGTGATGGCTGCTACTCCTGGTACTTTTAAGAGATTCTAATCCTTAGAGCATTTCTTTGGTACAGAGGTTTAGAACATCCATAAAACTAGCAGAGGTGAAAACCAATGTGTAATTAAAATGCTGCCTGAACATTATAAGAGCTGGATTGGAATTACAGCACCCTTGCCACTCCCTCCCCTGCCATCTGGGTAAGTAGATGCCTACTCTTCCTTACTGCACAGTCGGCCACCTCCTGGTGGGCTCTTGGGCCCCCCTATCACACAGAGGGCCTTGTAACACTTGCAACTTCAGCAACCTGTGTGTAGCTCCACCATTGGTGGCCAGCTGGAGATGATGGCAGAGACACACGAGGGACATGTTGAAGGTGGTAGGGACACATTCAGACCAATAGGGAGCATATGTTAAACCATGTACGTATAGATATATATATACACACACACACACAAAATCAGTTATTTAATAAGGGTATTTCCAATTATATTTTTACATATAGTTGAAATGTAATTGTTCTAAAAGCTATGGGGACTAGATAACCAACTCCTTTGAAATATATTTACTTTATTTTACCTTCCTTAAACCGTAAAAAAATAGGATTTTAAAAGCTACACCATCATGACTGGGGGGATCTTACGGCTTACTAGATTTTCTGTGTCTCTACTTCCTACACAAAGAAACTGACTGAATGTATTGCTTCCCTGTAAAGTAAAGTTTAATGGGGAACGATAACAACATAACTGAAAGATGACCACTCAGTCAATCAGAGGCACCACCCACAGCAATTTTGACCACACACATCTAATTGTTCCTCTTTTGCTCCACCACCGTTAGCTATGAAGCATTCTCCCCGCAGACACTATATTTTAGCAGAGTAGGCACCTTCCATCCGAGTAAACTCTTCCTTAGTGCACAGTCGGCCGTCCATTGGGGGGCCCTGGGATGACCAGCCGGCCAACTCTTGGGCCTGGTCACACTCACGACCTCAGGATCCGCTGTAATTCCTGGTGGCCAGTGGGGGAGGGTGGCAAAGATGCATTAGGGACATGGTGAGGGTGGCAGAGACACATTTAGACTAATAAGGAGCATATGTTAAACCATGTAATTTTTATAGGTAAAATGATACACTGGGAAGGCTATTATTAGAACGGAGTATAGATCTGTGTAAGCTGCCAGACTTCACAGTTTAATATTTAAGTATTCATGCATAGCAAGACCACTTAATGTTATCTCACATATGTATTATTCTTATTATAGCCAAATTTACTACCCTAACTCCTCCCACAGTCTTTACACTACATAGACAGTAATATACCGAAACGTGCGGATTGTTCCCGATTGGATTGCTATTACTTTGTGGAACATTTCGCCAAATGGTTCGCGGAATATCGTCATTCTTGTGGCAAAATTGGTCCCATAGGAATGAATGGCAAAATGTTCAAAACTAGAGTGGGAGCTGGCAAAAGCTGAAAAATCAGGACATTATTTCTAAACTGCCACCACTCCCTCATTTTCAAGCCCACCTACACAAATCTTATATCAAAACGTTCAGCTATCCCTGCTTCCACTAAAAATGTCCACGGCTAAGCCATAGTCCTGATAGTTTTCACAATATGACCATTTGTTTGCAACTCATGCCATCCATTGACAGTCATTGAAACTCCACTCTAGCCAGCTCAAACTTGAAGGGCAATTTCTAAACTGCGACTGTGCCTTCATTTTTAATACTTCAGAGACATACTATGCATCAAAATGTAGGTCTGGGTCTTGTGATTCTCACAATATAAAGATCTTCGCTGTAGGATGTATAGTTTGGAGCAGCAAGTGATGTCATAGACAGAGCCTTTTGTACACCTGCTAATGTTTTTATAAATCTATGTTTTAACCCCATAAGACCTCAGGGCGTTCTATGCCGTACCTATTTGGGCGGCTCTAAACGCCACAGGGCGGCATAGAATGCCCTGAGCGGTCTTGCCTCCCACGTGGCCGGCGGCACATGGCCGCTGCAGATCGCGGTCGGGAGTCATGCCTGGCCCCCCCAGGCAGCTCCCCTGTGCCTGGGGACCGCGGTCTGCAGCTTCCGATCGCAGTGACAAGCTGTCACTGCGATCGGTATTTACCATGTGTCAGCCGTTTTTAAAATCGTCTGACACATGGAGCCGGCCACATTCTCCTGCAGCAGATCGCGGTCGGGGGACATGCCTGGCCCCCCAGGCAGACCCCCTACTGTCAGTGACCGCAATCTACTCAGCCTGATTGCAGTGAGAGGCTGTCTCTGCGATCTGAATGCCTGTCACTGCGATCAGAGTTACTATGTGCCAGCCTATTGGTGGGGGGCATGCCTGGCCACCCAGGCACTCCCCCTGTGGCCAATTACCGCAAACTGCAGGAGGTGATCACAGTGACTGATCCAACCAATCATACGTCTTTTTTAATACAGATATATCATATATATACATCACTTTGCATCACTTTAAGCATTTTGTGTATCCCTGCCCTTTTTGTTATTCTATTACATATCATACTTAACGCTGTGTAATATAGGCCATGGCCTCCCTCATCCATGTTCTTTTCTATTAAACCAGCTAACATTTCTGTATGGATCATTGGACTCCCACGCTTACAGGAGTTTTCATAAATTATCCATTTCATTTCAATTAACTCAGCCTACGTTACAGGCCTCATTTCTTTGTTATGACCATGACACAAAAGGCTTTAATTCCTTTTCATGCATACTCGGGTTGAATCACACTGATCCAACCAATCGTACGTTTCCTGCACAGTAGTATACATATATATATAACCTACATTTTATGTTTCCCTTACACACCATTATTATATAACATATATATATATATATTTGGGAGTCTAGCCAACTCCTTGGTTTTGCACCCCTCCCTGTCACAGGTGCCTCATCCCAGGGCCCTATTTAGCCTTGTACTGCAGAGAGCCCCAGATGGAATTTTTTTCCTCAAGTAAGTGGTTAATCTCATAAGAGCAGACATTAGGCTGTTAGTGTAGGACCTGCCAAAGATGGGGTACATTGACGTTGTGGCAGGCTTATGCAATGTATGATCATATAATGTAACTAAACCCCCATTATTTTTGCCTAGATTAGGTGTTTTTAAAAAAACTAATAAAATCTTTCAACATTGAAGTTGCCGTTTAGTGGATAGGTGAGTGCGCTGGATCTTGTGTTTTGTATTATTTGGCCCCCAGCAGCACCCCCATTTATGCATGTTCAGGTGAGTGCAGCCAACCCCCCCTTGTTTCATTATTATATAACACATATGTTGTTTGTACATAGGCCACGGCCTTCCTCAGATGTCTTATTTAAGCATGACAACATTTCTGAGTAACTCATATCTATTCCCATGGTAACAACATTTTTATTTTCAATCATACGCCAGCAAACCATAAAAACATTGCTGCTACAGGCTATAAGTCTGTTTTCTTTCCAACAATCCACACTCATCATACTACTCTCTTTTACCCATTTCAGGCTGTCAAGCTTATATATTTTTGCTCCACACGGTTTTTCCTGTGAATTTGTCATACTACCAGGTACGTACACCTGCTCATATGGTATTCTACCATACATTTCATTTCGTCCCCCTAGGTTAGAGTACTGGCAATAGGGTCACAGGCTTCCCAATAGGTATTTACTCCGTCTTGGCAGTCACCATCAGTTAGTGGTCCCGCGAGGCCAACACCCCGCCTCAAACGTTTCAGAGGCAAACACCCATTGGGCCACATAGTTAGCTAGCCGCCTCGCATGTTGCATAGAGAGGGCCTCACCTGTCACTCCCTTCCCCTGTTTTCTGTCTTACAGTCACCGAGAGGCCTAAAACTCCTGCCACTACGACGAGTGGCCTCAATAACCCCTCGCGCCAACGCATAGATAGAGCCTCTCAAGCCGCTTGGCAATTAGCAGGGCCTCATCTGTCACCAAACAAGTATAATGTTTTGCCATCCGGCCTAGCTAGCCTGCCAGTACAATTTGGTGGTTTCATATACTAATTAATCGTTTTATTTATAGTATGTCTCAGGAGGGGGTAGAGGATTTCTCCCTGCCTAGCACCCCGGCTAGAGCTGTCACTCCCACACAAGGAGGAGAGCTAGCTAGTCCAGCATCGATCAGATCCTGGACGATCCCGCGTATAACCACGGAATTGAGGAGACGACAAATCCCCTACCCCGCTACAGCAAGGAAAGCAGAACTTTTCAAACTGCTACGCACATCTACAAATAACATGGATGCCGGGGAAGGACCTAGCCAGTCCAACCCAGAAGACATACATGCCATGTTATCCTCAGTCATGGCGTCCATGAGCAAGGTCAACTCCAGGCTGGAGAAACTTGAGTCGGTCACCACGGCCCTTACTCTAGCAGGGCCACCCGCTGCTGCTTCACAAGCACCAGCCGACTGGCCATTAGTTGCTCCAGCCATCACCCTGGATGACCAGGATGTTAGCCCGGCTCATATGATAGCTGAGCACATAAAAAGGGATATCCTGGAAGGTAAAGACGTCAACCTGGCTTCCCTGTTGATTGCCTCCCAGGATATTGTTGAGAATAAGACGTATGCTTATGATGATGTGTCTGTTGTTGTCAGATCTAGGGATGCCCGCCTGAACAGGAAACTGACTATCCCTGAATTTGTACTAGCTTTTGGTATTTACAGGGATGTCATCTGTGCGGTCTATCCCAACAGAAGAGAGGAGTTTGATCTCTATATGCACAAGCTGGTAGACCTGGGCAACAAATATGGTGGTTCAGCCTTCTATGACTACCATAGGTCTTTTTCTGCAAAAGTGTCTGGAGCCTTCTCCCAGTACGGAACACGATCCAGCTGGGGAAAGATTGATACCGTCATTTTTTGCAGACACTTTGCAGGTCTAAGAACACCGGCTTGTGCATACTGCTCCTCCACAGCCCATACTACACATTTTTGTCCCAACACGGCGGACGAACATGTCTCCACGCAAGGAGCTAGTTCCTCTGGGGTTCCAGGGAAATTGTCAGGAGACAAACTGGGACGCCCAATCAAGTTTCTGGGCAAGTCCCAGATATGTAATAATTTCAATGTTGGGTCTTGTAATTACAGTGGATGTAGACTATTGCATGTCTGTTCAAAATGTTTTAGGGCACATACAAAGACCATGTGTCCAAATAAAATGTATTCCAAGCCTTACCTAACGTATATTAATATGCCAGTATTCACGGCATTTATGTCTCAGCACCCATCTAGACAACTAGTAGACTTTCTCATCTCTGGTTTAACAGAAGGCTTCCATACAGGTATCCTACACATCCTACACATAAATAGCCCAGCTATTTTCGACACATTTGCCGAAGCATTATGCTGGTTACTATTGAACATAGCCAGATGCCCTACAGTATTACATTACCTGGACGATTTCCTACTGGTCGAGGAGAATACTTCGCCTCCTACTAGTCTCAAAGCTACCACTAAGCTATTTGAGCAACTAGGTGTACCTATCTCCCCAAAGAAAACAGAGGGGCCAGACACGGTTATCACTTTTCTGGGTATCCAACTAGACTCCGCCACAATGCAAGCGAGCCTACCACACGATAAGATAGAGAATATTCTCACTTACATAAACAGCTACCTTCAGCTCGGTACTTGCAACCGCAAAGAGCTACAGTCCCTGCTGGGGTCATACCTCAAGGCTGCTCCTTTATATCATGACTATTGCATCTTTTCCCACTTTTCCTACATGACACGCACAGGTTGTCCTTAGATACCCAAGCTACGGCAGATCTAAACATGTGGAAAAGATTTTTAACCACTTGGAATGGTAAAAGTATGTTCCTCCCTCAATTGACTGACTCATCTCCTACCATTTGGTCAGATGCAGCATCTACTACTGGTTTTGCAGCAATTTTTGGGAACGAATGGCTTTGGGGAAGCTGGCCTTCAGCAGTTCAGGATTTGGAAGGTTTTTCCACTACCTCAGCTCTTTTTGAGATCTATCCCATCGTGGCGGCTGCCGTAGCATGTGGTCATTTATGGGCTAATATGCCAGTGCCTTGTTACTCAGACAACCAGGCAACCTGTCACATCATCAACAAAGGTTGTTCCAAATCCCTTACGATCATGAGATTTCTGAGGAAACTCACTTGGTTGGCAGCTTGTCATAATTTTTTCCTATGTTGTTTCCATGTTCCAGGTGTATGTAACACAGCTGCTGACAATTTCTCTCGCTTTAAATTTCAGGCATTTCATCAAGCACTCCTGTCAGCTGCGCCCACAGCCACCATCACTCCAACATTTCAACAACTCATACTGGACGTCATCATGCAGCATAGCAGGACATTGTCCCAGGGCCAGAATAACATAGGGGCTGATGGAGCTGCAGCTCCAGGCCCATGGAATAGGCCCATTAAAAAAAAAAAAAACCTTTTTTTTTTTTTTTTTTTTTTTTTTTTTACACACTACCCTTAGGTTTGCCACCTGACTGGTATTTTAATGGCACAGACGGTATTTGAGGCTGCCTGGCCATGCCGGTATTGCAGTAATACTGGCAATACAAATGCAGGTAATTTTCTCAGAATAAAAGGAAATTACTCTGCAATACCAGCACCGGCCAGTAGGGTCACTGTGTATGGAGAGAGGCAGGGATAGGAAGTTACAGAATATCCCTGCCTCTCTCTACTACTCACTGATCCGTGGGGGAGCAGCTACACAGCACAGAGAGTCCAGACAGCAGCTCTACAGCTCAGGTAAGTGAGGGATGGGGGAAAGGCAGAAGGGACACATGGGGACACTGAGACACTAGGGGACACATGGGGACACTGAGACACTAGGGGACATATGGGGACACAGAGACACTAGGGGACACATGATGACACATACACTAGGGAACACTGAGACATTAGGACACAGACACTGGGAGACCTGGGAACACTGAGACACTTGGGGACACTGAAAAACATGGGGACACTGAGACACTAGGGGACACTGACACACTTGGGGACATATGGGGACACAGACACTAGGGGACACATGGGGACACTGTCACTGGGGACACTGAGACTCTAGGACACATGGGGACACTGGGAGACCTGGGGACACAGACACTTGGAGACACTGGAAAACATGGGGACACTGAGACACTGGGACACATGGGGATGCTGAGACACATGGGGACGCTGTGAGACATAGGGACATTGGTATGGACATTGGGAGACATTGGGACACGGAGACACTATGTCCCCCAGCCAGTGTCCCTAGTGTCTCAGTGTCTGTGTCCCTAGTGTCTCAGTGTGCCTGGTGTCCCCATGTCTCCCAGTGTCCACATGTCTATGTCCACAACTGTCCCCATGTCTCCCAGTGTCCCCAAGTGTCTGTCTCCCAGCCAGTGTCCCCTAGTCTCCCAGTGTCCCCTAGTCTCCCAGTGTCTCTGTTCCCATGTCTGTGTCCCTAGTGTCTTAGTGTCCCCAAATGTTTCAGTGTCCCCATGTCTCCCAGTGTCTGTGTCCCTAGTGTCTCAGTGTCCCCATTTCTCCCAGTTTCCCTAAATGTCTCAGTGTCTCCATGTCTCCCAGTGTCCACGGGATCTCTAAGTGTCCCCATGTCTCTCAGTGTCCCCAGTATCCTAGTGACATGGGGACACACTGAGACATTGGGACACTGGGAGAAATGGGGACACAGACACTGGGAGACTAGGGGACTGGGCGACATGGGGACACTGACACTGTGATACATAGGGACACTGAGACACTAGGTGACTTGCGAGACTGGGAGACAGGGAGACACTGGGAGCAATCCATCTATACAGCAGAATCAAACTGAGTAGTTTGTTGGTGATTTTACAGAATTTTCTCTGATGTCACTCCTTGTGATTTACATCATGTGATGTCACGCATAACTAATTAATTATACAAATGATTAAGGCTGGTATTTTTTTCCAAGGAAGGTGGCAACCTTAACTACTCTTCACATACTCTTGCTTAAAGGAGCACTATAGGGTCAGGAACACAATCATGTATTTTATGTTAAAACCACCACCCTGGCCCCTTCTTGCCTCCCTAAATATAGTAAAATATTACTTGTATTCAATTCTGCAGCTGCTGGCTCAGAAATGGTGGTCTGAGCAAATTACAATACTTCCCCGTAGGATTGGCTGAGACTGTCAACTAGGCAGATCAGGGGCAGAGCCAGCACAAGTCCAACATAGCCCTGGCCAATCAGCATCTCCTCATAAAGATAAATTGAATCAATGCATCTCTATGAGGAAAGTTCAGTGTCTGCATGCAGAGGGTGGAGACACTGCACACTAGGCAGTACTGCCCCAGGAAGCACCTCTAGCAGCCATCTAAGGAGCGGCCAGTGGAGTTATTTTCTCTGAAAAGACAGTGTTTACTACAAAAAGCCTGAATGGAATGATTCTACTTACCAGAACAAATACAATAAGCTGTAGTCCCTTTAAGTTTGGAAGCGTAAGAGGGATGTATGGGAACAAAACTTGTGTGCACTGGCTGACATTAAAGTTAGTTTAGGTAATGCAGACTTTTGTCTCTCTAACACTGTGGCATGTCCCCTTTCTTCTACACTCACTACAGACACCTTTTCTCTGTCTCAGACTATATACCAGTGGCACACCCTTTTACCCCGCCCATTGACTTACTGCTTCACTGGACACTGCTGTTAGTTGTTATGGATTTACTTGAAAGATGAAAGCATAAATTAGAGAGAATTTAGCATAGGGAATGTGTTTTCTTATAGCTGCATCCTATGAGTTTCCCTCCAGCACCATCTCCATCAGATGCATGACGCTTGGGAGGTATGATTGTTTTAGTGTTTTTGGTCGATAAGATCCGTAATTAGGCCCATCATAATTGTCAGCACCAGGCCCACTGTGCTTTTAATCCGGACCTGCATTGTCCCAATTGGCACTTTCAAACAATACACACAAAACATACAACAGGGCTATCACACCATTCAAAAGATTCCTTCTGGAACATAACATCATGCAACCATTTGTTATGACATCTTTTTTGGGGTTTGCTTCCTTTTGCCACCTTAAACTTAAAATGTCATATAACACCATCAAACTCAACACCGCATTCTAATCTTACACCCAAATAGCAACAGTTTCATGGCCTCTCACCAAATTAAGACCATACTCAGAGGTATTCAGAAATCAGAACCCACACATACAGCCCAGAGGCTACCCATAGATAACCATATCTTTAAAGCATTGTCTAACCTGCTTGACTTAAAACCGTTTGACACCAATACAAATTCTATCATCAAAACAGCAATATACATAGCTTTCTATGGATTTCTAAGACCTAGAGAATTCACTACAACCTCCACGACCCAAACTACTCCTCTCCTCCTCTATTCCCACTTGACAAAACATATGGATCATTACATTCTGACTTTACCTCACTCCAAAACCAGTCAACACATACCCGTAAACATTCCGTACTATCCCACGCACAACAGATGGTGTCCCGTCAGGGTTCTTGATGCCTACATACAGCATCATAACTTATTGCCCTCACAACCATTACTACAGCTACAAGGTGCAGTACTCACCACTACAACCTTCATGACCTACGTCAGGTCCTTGCTCACACAACTGGGCCTCAACGCAGCCAAATACTCAGGGCACTCCTTTCGTATAGGAGCCGTGTCCACAGCCTCCAGTGTCAACTCATGTTATCAAAACACTGGGGCGCTGGAAGTCATCCGCTTACTCACGGTACATACCGAACCCAGTACAAGAATTAAGGGATGCTTTCAACAACATGTCTGGTTGATCAATGTATATGTATTGGTTGTCTGTAATAAATTTGATTACTTAAAGGACCACTATAGTGCCAGGAAAACATACTCGTTTTCCTGGCACTATAGTGCCCTGAGGGTGCCCCCACCCTCAGGGACCCCCTCCCGCCCAGCTCTGGAAGGGGAAAGGGTTAAAAACTTACCTTTTTCCAGCTGGTAGAGCTCTCCTCACTCAGTCCTCCTCTTCTCCTCCTCCTGGGCTGGAGGCTTCTTGGCAGCAGCATTCAACCCGTCACCTAAGCACGTGTGCTTTCTATTAGACGCTCGTGCTCTCACTGTGAAATCTGATGAGGAAGCCATAGCGCTGTCAATGAGACCACTGGAATTAGAGAGCTTAGCCCGGTCATAGAGCAGCGGTTTCTCTGGGCTGCTGTATAAAATGGGTTAACCCTAGAAGGACCTGGCACCCAGACCGCTTCATTAAGCTGAAGTGGTCTGGGTGCCTAGAGTGGTCCTTTAATTTTGCCCTCTTCTTTCTCAGGCCTACCTCATCGTCGGTTCCGGCACACCACAACCGACTTGCTCTTTTTATTATCCTACATTTATTGATGGTATTTCACACTGTACTATCATAAGCACCACACACAAATATTATATATATGATCTAAGTATGTATATATATATATATATATATATATATATACACACACACACACACACACACATTTATATAATAATATCAAAATACACGTAGAAGGATATTGATTAAATATATATATAATTATAATTATATATATTTATATATAATAATAAAAAAATATGTAAATACGTTAAAAAGTAAAAATAAAAAAATAAATAAAAAATAATTAAAAAATATATGTGTGTAATTTCGTTCTAACTGTATTTTGATAATATATATATTGATATCAAAATACACGTAGAACGAAATAATATATATATATACGTATATATCACTATATGTGTACCTATATATAAATAAAAATAATTTAAAAAAATTATATACATATATATATATATATATATATATATACACACACACGTATATATAAAATAATTTTGCATATATATTTATATAATAATTTAACATAATTAGGTCCTTTTATTACTTACAATTTGCAGGACCTGCCTGACAACCCAGGCCGAAAGTAAAGGGAATTTAATTTGCTAGCACTATATTTAACCCTATACCTTTCCAAGACACCATAAAACCTGTACATGGGGGGTACTGTTTTACTCGGGAGACATCGCTGAACACAAATATTTGTGTTTCAAAACCGTAAAATTTATTACAACGATGATATCGTTTTTGCATTTTTCACACATAAACGGCACTTACACTGACGATATTATCGCTGTAATACTTTTTACTT
>CAKOES020000155.1:0-20059 GCA_933207985.1 Pelobates cultripes
TGTATTGCCCTGTTCCCTAAAAATAAAGCATTAAAAACCATTACTGCATATAAATGTTTGCGGTATTTACATTTTCCTTTAAAACACATTCTGACAGCTTGTATACCACCACTCGAAATAACAACTACTACTTATGCTCAGCCTTTCTACTGAAATCACAAGAAAGCCAAATGATGGGCTCACACAACGTTGTCTCTATATTGTGTTCACACCAAACATCTGTTATTTACATGTCTGTAAGGCTAATTACATAATATTGTAAATTAGTTTACTTTCCTTCAACTCTTGGCACACCAGATCAAGGGGTGAGAGGATCTGTTTCTCAAAACACAGATAACCTAACCTTGACATAGATTGCAGGCCAGCAGAGAATCCCAACACCAATAAATACTGTTTATATTAAGGATATGCATCAATCTCTATAGAGAGTTTTTTTTTTTTGTTCTTTTTAGTTAAACAAGTTTTGTAAACATGAACTGACTAATATCCAGCGGGGGATGTTGATTCAAGTGTTCACAAGTCTTTCTCATGTAAATACTGTACTGAACATGAAAAAAGGGGAGGGGGTGTTATTACTCTTCAAATTCACAACTGGATGCTAAACTAATTCATTTTTATGTTTCTATTAATTCTAATTCTATTAGTTTTGGATTGTAGTAATTCTTTTAGTGGCCAGAACTCCCTTTTGAAAAGAAACAAAGACGACTGGATGAATAAATCCAGACATGAACAAAGATACTATAGATACTTATTTCACTGGTATAATCATACGTGTAGAAAAGACTGAAGAGCCCAAATACTCACATCAGTGGTGCTCTCAGTGGGGAAGTCATCTACAGGTGGTATAGTTCCTTGGGCTATTAACTGCCCATAAGAAGGTGGGGCCTGCTGCTGAATGAGTTCTGCGTCACTTCTGGATAGTGGTGCAAAGATGCTACAGAGAGAGAAAGAGTAACATTTGCATTAGGTAGACTGTCCATTTTGGTCATAAATTCCTTCAAATTCTCACACTGTTACCCACCTATATTCACGTGCCCGTGTTGTATATAGCCTGCATGTACATCCAAGAGCTACCACCAGGAGTGTGGCACAAATCAAGCTTCCAATGACAGCTGCTGCTATGACCTTCCGAGGCAAGGTGTACCCACAGTTTTTCTCATCAGTGCCATCTCTGCAGTCTGCTTGTCCATCACATACCCATGCTTCATATATACAGTGCTCCAGGTCACAGTGGAAGCCTCCAGGCTGACACCCACGGCAGCCCTTCTCATCTGTCCCATCCTGACATGAGGTTTGGTAATTACATCTTTCATTAAGGGGGTAACAGGCCTGACTTAGGGCACATGGGAAGTGTCCATATGCACAGCCTGTACAATTTATCTCGTCACGACCATTGGCACAATCCCAGACTCCATCACAACGTTGTGCATCTGTGAAGCAGCCACCACCTTCCTCCACTGTATCATCCCATAGAAGTCCTGGACTAGAGCCACATGGGTGGTCCCAAGGAAGACAATAAGCCCGCACACGGTAAGTGGCATTGAAGCCTCTGGGACGAAATGGTGAGAGCCGGACACTATGAAAGTTAGAGGCAGCAAAGCGAGAACGAGTAGAGCCAGTCCTGTCAGGCAAATGTGGGCCATAGGCTTGTTCTAGGGGCTCATAAGAAACAGGATAATCAGAGCCAGGAAACCTAATCTCAGTGCGCTGGGTAACAGTGGGGTAAAATCTTGAGATGGCAGGGTTGCTGGAGCTGTAGTAATAAAAAACAATAACCCTTCCACTCACAGACTCCACAGTGACTGTTTTGCCATTGCTCTGCCTGTCCAGAGCACGGAGAAGATGGGGAGAATCACTCAAGATTTCTTCATAAACTACAAGTTCATCTGTCCCAGAAAGTTGGAGTGAAGAAAACTGGAGTGAAAGGCCACGACCATCTCCTGTATCAATTGTCCAGCGACAGTAGATGGGTAGCTGAGTGGGTGAAGATCCAGGATACCCAGGGGGAGCAAATACACCATAGAAGTCCCTTAAATTGACATTGCATTGTGGATGGCATCTAAGCTCATCAGACTGATCCCTACAGTCAATGGTGCCATCACAGCGAGAGGATAGGGGGAGACACCCTGACCCACAAAGAAAATATCCAGGAAGGCACAATGGTTCTGAGAAAACAAAATCAACAAAATATAATCTGCATGGAAAAAATAAATAAATATATATATATATATATATATTCAAAAAACTTGCAGGTGCACTCACAGGTCTTTGTTCAAAGTGATTCTTTTATTCTGGTAACTTACAAAATAAATCTGTCCTCGTCAGTAATTCACTTTTTTTACTCTCCCCTTCTAGCATAATCTTCTACACTGTTTGCTTGTTTTGTTTTTTTTCTCCCCTCACTCTGTGATCCTCACACAAGACCTTCTGGGAGAATGGTGTCTATTTTCTATCAAACATGTGTCTTATCTGCACTCATGTCGCTTTAACCCCTGTATCACAACTCAACTTTGAATTCTATGTGTCGTCTTGCTCAGAAACGCTTTAGACTTGAGAAAGGGAGGTTCTCCCGAAAGCTTGTCATTAAAAATTATGTTAGTCCAATAAAAAAGGTATCACAAGATTCGAATTTAATCTATTTTACATTATTATTATCGCTATTTATATAGCGCCAACAGATTCCGTAGCGCTTAACAATATTATAAGAGGGGGAATTTAACTATAAATAGGACATCACTGGACTAACAGAGGTAAATTCTCTGTATATATATATATATATATATATATATATATACACACACATTTATTTTTCCCCAAAAGTGGAGGTTATCTATCGTTTGGACAACAATCCATATCTATTTCACAAAGGAGTAAATAATGTTAAAAATAAAAAATACCAAAGTGACTTAAAATTTGTTATTTTGAGAACAAAAACTCACCATAGCTGGAAGTCCCCTTTGTGAATATCAGCTTGACTGCAAGGAAAGAGAAGCAGGAGAGTGTATGTTAGCAGTAGGTATAGGTTACTTCATAATGATAATAATAATGATAATAATAATAATATTAATAAATAGTTATGTCCCACATGTGTGGAGTAGCAGGTTGTTAAGGGGGATCACATATCTTGTTAACCTGTCATGGGTTGTTAGACTGTGCTATAAATACAACAAAGTGAGACACTGCACAAGTATGACTCACATACTCTTACACATACAGGGCCAAAATAGGGTGTCTAATGTACAAAACACAAACACACACACAAATAGAGGCTTGGATAATTGTGTAAGGCAGTCTTACCACCCAGGAGAAGTGTCAGTAGGAGATACATGGTTGTTTAGTGCTGGGACCTCCTCAGGCTGACATGTCTGCGGAACTCTCCCTCTGGTTACCCTTTATAACTTTATATGTTTCGTACTCTCCTCAGATCTCTTCCTGCCTTTTATTTTTCTCTCTGCACTTCCTTCTTCTAGGCACAAAATCTCTTCCGTCTCCCCGACGCCCCCTGCTGGTGGTTTCGGCTCCCTGCACCCGCAGCTCCTTGTCAGCCTTGTCTAATTCTTCCGGAAACATGTCATTCCTGTCATTGTCACTAATCTTGCTTTTAGCAAGTGCCTGCCTGCTCACCCTGCATGTCTTTAAATGCTCCTCGCACCCACACACAGGCTAATGATACTACATTATCTGCCAAAAAGGCGATATTTTAAAGAGAAAAGCTTTGAAAGTGAGAGCATCCTTGGAATGTTGACAACTGCTGTAAAGAACTCAAGATATAATATCCCACCATAGTGCTTCTCTGACAGAAGCCTTTCCAATTATATCCACAACTATAAAATGCTGTTTGTTACAGTATCAGCATCTTATGGCTTTCATCAGTACCTGGAATAAACGACAATTACTTTGGCAAGTGCTGTTTTGTTTTTTCTGTTTGTATTTTTTTTTTTTTTTTTTCAAAATCATTATTGTAATTATCATTATCATTTTTTTTCGAGTGCCCTAATGCTAAATCATATCGATGACTTGCAACATTCTGCCAGTACATCCATTTAACATACCATGTGTCCTCACTCATTTATGTTATAAATACAAAGCCCCTCTCAAAAGTTCTTATTATTTCTGTGATTCCTAGTGTTGTAGTGGTGGCTGAGTAATGGTAGCTGCATACTTAGTGGTTGTGAACTTGTAACTAAGGATACCAGAATGTGGAGATTTCTCACTAACCCACACTCACTGGTTATGTTATGCTTATGTTCAATTGTTTTCCTTCAATTAACTGCCTTCAACATTGAAATAAGGTGGCACACCAAGCCATTTATGAAAGTTTATGGAGTGAGTGCACCTGTGTGTCTGGGAATGCAAAGAGTATCTGTGTGTGTGTGAGTGGCGGTGCATATCTCAGTGGGTATATGTGTGTGAATGGCAATACATGTGTGCGTCTGTGAGATGCATATCTATGTCAGTTTGTTCCTGGGAATGTGCATTGGTGTATGCATGTATGGGGATATGTGTGTCTCTGTGAGGATGCTTGGGAACTTGTGTAACATAAGACTGGGAGAGTGTGGCTGGGGGGCCTAGACAGTGATTCTGTAAGGGGATCCTACAGAGGCGTAACTAGAAACCACCGGGCCCGGTGCAAAAATTGCCCTAGGGCCCCCCCCATACATTCCCCTCCACACATGCAGACAAACAGATACACATGCAGACACACACACATATACAGAGACACACACATAAACACATACATACATGCACATACATACAAACAGACACCGACACATACATACATACAAATACACACACATACATACATACAGACAAACACATACATATATACACACACACATACAAAAACACATTATTACTAATATTTTCGGTATTTATATAGCGCCAACTAATTCCGCAGCGCTTTACAATATTGTGAAAGGGAAGGAAATTTACAATACATGAGACAATTACACAGTGACACAGGAACAATAGGTAGACGAGGATCCTGCTCAAACAAGTTTACACATACGCACACACACAGACACACAGACAGACATACACACATATATACATACAAACACACACATAAATACAGACACATATAAACAAACACACTCACACAGACACACACAGACAGACAGACACACACACATACAGACAGACACAGATATAGAGAAACATTCATACACACACATACAAAATGGTTTAGTCACCCTCCTGTTTCCTACCTTTTAGATGCAGGAAGGTGACTTTCCCTGGGGTCCAGTGGCTCAGCCTGATGGAAGTCAGAGTTCCCACTCTGACTCCCTCCACTCCTTCCTCCTCCTGCGCGGCTCCCGGTGTAAGCTAGGAAGAGCGACCAGGGCAGTCACTTCCTCCCAGCTCTGATGTCATCGGGTGGCCCTAACAGCATGGGCCACCCGATCGACCCCTTCAAGGTGGCCCTGGTGGTTAGAGCCCGCGGGCACCGCAGTTGCAATGATCCGCAGGGCGACCGGGCCCCCTGGCGTGACGGGCCCAGTCACAGCGGCGACCTCGTTAGTTTTGCCACTGGGATCCTATATTTCTGATGGCAACCCTGTGAATGATGTAAGTTAGCTTCTTATTTGTCTTATTTATTATATCAGAAATGTGTAGAAATATGGCTTGCAAATGAATACTGTATTACTCATGTAATATTTATATTGCACAGTTCATAATATTTACATACATTTTGAATGAATAAAAAAGTTAAATGAATAAGAAGAGATGAATAAGAAGCTATCTTCTATCATTGAATAAGAAGCTGACCAAATAAGAAGCTAACTTCAGCCTGCGAATAAGAAGCTAACTTCAACATACCCTTTGAACACATTGGTGGAAATTACATCAAAGTCCCCAGAACCATCTATTGACACAGGGAACTCATGTTTACGGCACACATTTGAGGAGGATGTTAATGACAGCAAAAGGAAGATTGAACAGACATGTAGGTGTGAAGAAGAAGTGTCAGAGTCACCACTTTCCCACCTCAGAAAACAGAAAAAAAAACATCTGGGTATGTTATGGTTATGCTGAAATTAACTAAAATCTCTCTAGACTGCTTGATTTTCTACTTTAGAAGTCTAGAACTAGCTTCTTAATATTCAAATAATATTTTATGATACACATTATATTACACACGTTGCTTACTAGAACTCTATTTAAATTCAAGTGAAGGTGTAGAACACAACCAACAGAACCATTTGTTTATTGCGGATAAATTGTGTACCGTCCTTCTTGTTTGGTTCTCCAAGAGTTAAGATTTTGAGACATTTGAGAAAAGATAAAATATCTTTAAAATAATCAAAACCAGTTGTGTTCAGCACTAAATGATCGATGAGTCATATGTCTAGTCACACCTTTCAGGACTGAGAAAACAGGAATTGAATGGATACAGCCCTGGTCGAGTAAATGTTAGTCACTGGTTTATAAGCACTAACCTGACCTATACTATGCAAGCCAGTATGTGCCAGCCACACACGTGTGTTAATCAGTGCAAAAGTTTGTTTAAACATTTTTCCTGTTGAGCTCCTATACCCAAGCAACAAATTAAAGCACCTTGAAAATGACTTCTCTGTTCCTTTCATGTCACTCCAATAGCTTTCAATCGCCTTCCAAATGTCAATCCTATATGCCCACACAGCTGCACTACACTATTGGAGAACATTGTTTGTACTGGTGGTGGGTATCACAAGTTTCCATCAGGCTAGACCTGTGCCTTCGTGCCTTCCCAGCAGCATTTGCCCAATACTGACATGCATCACTTTCTAAAGGAGATTACTCTTCTTGCATTCACAGCATTGCTTGATAAACTGAGTCCTTCCTTCATGGATCACTCTTGTTACTGTCAACTGAAACACTTTATTGCACCTTCCGTAACACCACAACCACTCTGTTTTCTTTAGACTTATCGCCTAGTTTGAGCACTTGAAACAACCCATATTTTATCTTCCTGTATACATATCTTCTCTCCTCACCAGATTTTACCCATTATGTACTATACAAAAGACTGGGAAATTAATTGAACCGCACATTGGATAGAGAACCGAAATTCTCCATAAGCATCCGATATTAAGTATAATTAACTTTTATCACACTGATACAGCAAACACAAAAATGTAAAGTATAGATTTCCTATATAGAATAAATAGGTGTCTACTAACTAAGTTAGTCATAGAATCCCTTGGGGAGTCAATGGCGTTACTCTATACCAGGGGTAGACAATATTTTACACTCTCTCATATTGCTCTCACAGTCATAATGCTAGCAAAGCATCAGAGGAGATATAGTTCACAATGTCTGGAGTCCCAAACTCCTGCTCTACAGGTTTGTAGAAATTTCTCTCATTTATAACCTTGGAACAGTGAAACTCAGACCCGGACTGGCCATCGGGCATACTGGGCAAATTCCTGGTGGGCTGTGGGCCGAGGCCGGCAGGGGAGATCACAGGATCTCCCCTGTCGGCCCATGCAGAGCCGGCGCTATCCAAGCGCTGGCGCTGCTGTGTGCCTCCACGGGCCGGTGGGGAGATCAATAATCAAGCGACTGGGAAGTGAGGGATGCAGGAGAGGACCCGGGGAGCTCTGGCCAGCAGCTCCGCCGGGTTCCTCTTGCGGGATTCTGAGCGTTGCCATGGTTACCAAGGCAATGCTCAGATCTCACGACAGTGAACTCTAGCCCAGTGGTTCACTCTCACCACTGAGACCACCAGGGAAGGCAGCATGACTCCCCCCTCCATGGAAACCTGGCTTTTTTAATAAAAATAAAAGACATATTTAAATAGACACTCACTCACAGTACACCCAGAAACTCCTAGCACCCCCTTACACACACACACAGCACCCTCATACACACACAGCACCCTCAGACACACACAGCACCCTCACTCACACAGCACTCTCATACACAAACAGCACCCTCATACACACAGCACCCTCATACTCACACAACACCCTCATACACACACAGCACCCTCAGACACACACAGCACCCTCACTCACACAGCACTCTCATACACACACAGCACCCTCAGACACACACATCAACCTCATACACACCCAGCACACTCATACACACAGCACCCTCAGACACACAGGACCCTCATACACACACAGCACCCCTCTTACACACAAAGCACCCCTATTACACACACACACTGCACCCCTCACACACATGCTGCACCCTTCACACATACACCGAACACATATGTGCCCCTCACACATACAATGCGTCCAAACATAAAATATACACTCTGGGTCCTTTACACACTAGATTTCCTACACACACACTGCACCACCTACACATAATACATTCCTGACATACAAACACTGGATCCCCTATGCCCTTTTTCCTCTGGTGTCCCACTTATGGAGACACCAGAGACAAGTTAAAAGCAAACACAGCCCAAGCATGTTATTAAATTTGCTTGTGCTGCGCAGAACAAATACGCTAGTGCTCTTCAGCGCGGCTCTGCGCATTGAACCAACATGCTCACTTTGAGAGGGGGTGTGCTTGTCATCAGTCATGACAAAACACACTCTCTCTGGCCCCGCCCCCTTTTCAGGGGGCCGCTGTGATTGAAAATCATAGCCCTGATGAGGCTATTTTATCTCAAACCTTGTATTGCTAACAGCTATCTTTGTCGACGCACAAGTTTGGATTACAAGTTTGAAACCAAAGTACATTAGCCTAATTAACACAAACGTGAAAATAAAAACGATTTAACACATCACACATGCAGAAACCAACCAACACAAACACCAGCACACACCAGCTAACACAATACAAATCAACAAACCTGCTGATACAAACAACAGCACGACCAAGCCAACACAAGATAACAATACAAACACAATCACACACCTCTGTCAAATATGAGACTAAAAGTAGTAAAACATGCAACCTGATTAACTGGCCTCTGCGCAGGTAACAACTTGCCTATTTACTCATGTACTAATAACTACGCCTCTGCGCAGGCAACAATTTGCATACCTACTCGTATACTGATAACTACGCCTCTGCGCAGGCACTTACCCGCTTAAACACAAATACGTTTGAATTGGAATTTATGTTGTGAAACCAATAAACATATTCAAAACAATCTAGTATATCAGATATCTAGACCAGTGGTAGTCAGCCTTTTTCTACCTACCGCCCATTAATGCATCTTTTTTGATGGAAAAATTTCCTTACCGCCCACCAGTTTTCGTGCAAGTGCAGAATATTTTTTAGAAAGGAGGGTGTTTTAAAAAAAAATAAATGTACGTACATTTATCTTTTTATTTCTACTTAATGCATGTTTATAATGTTTTTAACTTTATAAAGTTTAATGAGAAAACAATAAAGTAAATTGAAATTAAACTAACAGCTATCTTACGTCGGTAACCCTCAAGGTTCAGTTCTAGTTTACCATTTGTTTTAACTTTATGCTACTTTTCAACTTAGCATTGTAGCTACTTTCTTCACTGATTCTGACGTCAAAATGATAAACTTTGATTATTATGCCATGGCATTTGTGGACACTGTCACGTCTCATTTTGAGAACTTCCTTTGTGATGTGTGGGCTCCAGGAAGATGGCATCATTGTAATGTGCAGGTAATAGGGCTTTGTGGAGGCGTGCACACCTACATGTCTGTTCAATCTTCCTGTTCATGTCAGTGACATCATCCTCAGATGTGTGTCATATGTGTGAGTTTCCAGTATTAATAGATGTTCTGGGGATGTTCACGTATAGTTTGCTACATTATTCATTATACATTGCTCCTGTTCATTTGATTTCTGATTTTACCTTAATCTTCTGATTCTGCTTCTGTTTTATTGTTTTTTTTACTGGCTTCACCCTCTGTTTTCATCCTCTGTGTATTCTATTTTCTGATTTCTGCTTTTGTCTCATATGACCTTTACCTTTGGATTTACGACATTGACCTTTGGATTTCTGAGCTGGTACCCATTATGGACTATGCCTCTTGCTCATGTCATTGCCTGGTTACTATTAACAACCTCTCTGCATGTTTCTCTTACAATGTCTACCTGTGTACTAGTCTCTGGGCCAGCACTTCCAGAAATTCACTACAGGTGCCTTTTGGGCAGTGGTGTCTAGTAAGGGTGTTCACATCCTTGAAAACGAGTTCCAGGCGCCTCATACACCATTTCATCAATGTATCTCTTTAGCCTTTGGATCAGGTCAGGAATTGCTTTTTCTCTAATCTAATTACAGGTCTCAAAAGTTCTTTAAACTAATCTTTTCCAAAAATGTTACTTATTCTTTTGCTTTTAAAAAATAACCTTAAATCATCAGACTTGCTTCAGGTCAGTGTTGCTGTGTTTATTCCTTACTCCTCATGCTCAGTGCCTCTGTGTAATTTTTGACTCTGACCATTCTTTTACTCACCGAATCCAGTCAATCTTTAAAGCCTGCCTGTTAGCTGAAAACATAGTTCTGGGGTTAATCCTGTTTTTTTTTTTTTTTTTATGTGTGGTTTTTTTTGAAGAAAATGTTCAGGTTATTTACTAAAATGAGATTTCAAAGTGAATTTTAGAGTATTGGAGAATTTTACCAGTTCAGTTACACAATCAGTGGCTTTCTGTTTGTGAGTGCAATATTATCCTCTATTTTTCAGATATTTTCTGTGATTTTATGCTATGTTCTATTTTGTATGTTTTTAAGTAACTAACGCTTGAAGAACCTAACATACTTGGATCATTATATACCTGTTGATATTCCTTAATAGTGTGTGCATATTATCTTTGTCTTTGGGGTTTTCACATATTATTATTATTATTATTATTATTATTATTATTATTATTATAATTATTGCCATTTATATAGCGCTAACAGATTCCGTACAGGTTTACAATATTATGAGAGGGGGTATTTAACTACAAATAGGACAATTACAAGAAAACTTACAGGAACAATAAGTTGAGGAGGACTCTGCTCAAACGCGCTTACAGTGTATAGGAGGTGGGGTATAAAACACAATAGCACAGGAATTTGCAATCAAATAAGGTGTGAGTGAAGCAGAGCTGGAGGAGAGAGTAAAGTGCTGCCCTTTAGGAGAGAGCAAGAGACAGGTATGTGAGGTAGAGGTTACTCTAGGAGGCCATAAGCTTTCCTAAAGAGATGGGTTTTAAGGCACTTTTTAAAGAATTGATGGCAGTAGATAGGCTATTCCATAGGAAGAGAGCCGCCTGCGAGAAGTCCTGCAAGCGTGAGTTGGCCATACGGGTTCGGGCAATGGACAGGAGAAGGTCACGGGCAGAGCAGAGAGACTGAGAAGGAGCATACCTATGGATCTGTGAGGAGATATGAGGGGCTAGAATTGTTCAGTACTTTAAAGGTAAAATACAGAATTAATAACCATATGGAAGAATTAATAACCATATGGATATTAATTCTGTATTTTAGATCAATAAAAGTTTTTTGGCTACTTTATTGTACCAATCCTCTTTTTATTGCACTCTTTATGCACTTTAAACAACTTTTTTTACCTATTCCTGGCATTTTAACCTTTCCTGGTTACTTTTACTTCCACTGGCAATTTTAAAGTTCCAGTACTCCAAGAAATCCTAGGTGGGGATGTTGTAGAATTATTAGGCCTCTATAAATCTGTAAGGCCTCTTTAAATCCTCTTGCTATACCTCTAAGAGGCCCCCATAGTTTTACAAGAAAGCTTTGTCTATAGAACATAGAATTTGCATGCCAGCAAGAAATAGCTTTGGTAAAATGTGTATTTACTAAAAGCCTTGAAACCTAACCTTGAGAAACTAACAAGTGCCAGCTACGCTCTAAATGGATAGCTGCCAAAAGGCCCCTCCCGTCGAGTGAGCTCCTCATGTTAGCAAAATGGCGCTAAAACCTGGAGGAGACAATCATGACGAAGGATAGTGACTTAAGATGGTACACCCCATAGGGAGGGCATTTTACTAACATCTTAGCACCTAAGCCAATTAACAATGTCTATTTGTCTATATCTTGATTTTCTTCAATGATGTAATAATGCCTTTAAAAGGGTCTGCGCACCCATTTTCTGTCAGAAGCCATTAAACTTCTCCGAAGTTCTTTCATTAACCTGAACTTTGTGTCTCAGTGTGAATTTACTTCTGCGTGCACGCAACTTTATTATCTTTAATTTGGACAGGAACAGATAGTCATTCAAACTAATTGGTTTGCAGTAAATTATCTACAACAGCTGGCGCCATAACGTGGGGCTCTGGGCTATGTCCTGCCTTGTTCAGCTGTCCAAGAAGATGCTGGGGGGGTGAATCCTGGGGGAAGGAAAAGAGCCTGATCACCTCTGAGTACACGGTAGAGATTGCTGCAGCACCTAGCCGGTATGCTCCTGCCCCTGTGATTGATCCCAGTGTCTGTGACTGCTGCCGAGAGGACATCAAAGTCAGGTAATAACTTGCCCAGAGTCTTTGTATTGTTAATGATACCTAGTTTACCTGCATGTTGACTATCTGTTGCCTGGGTGTGGTTTTTGTATTGGTTTGTGTTTAACTTAGTCTACCCGGGGAGTGTAAGTGCCTGTTTAACTCCTTTTAGGTACCACGTGGCTGTGGTAGTAAGGAAAAAGGGGGGTGGACCTGTGGAAGTTTTCCTGGGGGTCCTCTATTGCCTGTTTAACTCTTTTAGGAGCCACGTAGCTGTGGCTGTAAGGAAAAAGAGTAGGGGGAATCTGTGGAGGGGTGTAGACTCACTGCTTCCTGGGGGTTCCCCATAGTGTCACTTTGACCGCTTAGCTAGCCTCATCGGACACTTCTTCTTGGTAAAATTCCAGCCTCGAGCGCTGAGGCAGGTAAGATTCCAATTCTTTAGGCTATACAGGATTCGGGTTGGAAGCTGTTGCTGTTTCCTGTGGCTGCTGGTAGTGAGACTTGCGGGTGGGTCCGCAACAGGGACACTACGAGGTTGAGGGAGGTGGCTTTTGGCCACACGAGTAAAGGCAAGGGATAAAACTGTTGAACTTATTTGAACTGTGATGCATGCACTGTATTTACACTGAAATGTTATTGTCTTAATTGTCTGTCACACAGATTCCTGTGTTTACTTCTATCTTACTCACTGTACTATTTACACTTTCCCCTCCTATTTCTCTTTCTCTGTTGAGAGAAGTGATTGGTCACACACTTCTCGCCACGCTCCAATCCGCGGCTACCACGGGTGGGCGGAATCAGTGACTAGTCTACGTTTTGGGAAGACGTACTTAAAAGAGCTTGCTCTTAAAGTAGCAGTCGAGCACTGTAGACCTTCTTTTCTCTCTTCTCTATATCTGGGACGCCTTATATAGGGAGGATGGGACAGAAGTTAGATAAACCCAGTAAGGGTTGGTTAGCATGTGATCTAGTGGAAGACAGAGAAGGAGAAGAGATGGTTAAGAAAGTGAGGAAGATTGCTAAAGTATGTGGAATTACCGTACCTCTGTGCGGCAGATTGTAGCCAGAGAGCTGGCGTAAGATACTGACAGAGAAGAAAGGCAAGTTAATGGACAATGATTTAGTCCGCACAGCGGAAGCCTGGTACAGAGTAGCCAAAGCCATCCAGCAAGAGGGATGGATTGAACAAGAGGTTGATTACAAGGGTGTGAAAATGTTTGTGTATCATAAGAATTTTGTCGCTGGAAATTCTCCCCAGCACGCGCCTAGTTATGGCGCACATGAGGTGGCCACCCCTTTCCCTGTCACTACCCCTGTTTGCCCAGTCCTGAATGCTGATGGATCCCTATTCTCCCCCCCCCCATCAGTCCTACAGATCTCGTCACCCTCATCCTCTCTCTGCAGCTCCCTGCACCTCCAGTCCGTTTCTCCTGTCAAAGATTTCTGGTTTCCAAAGTATAAGTTTCTGTCCTTCTGTCTTGTTACTTTCCAGCACTCACATGGTTAATCTTCATGCCTGCAGCTTCTCTCCCTTTTTTTTTGCACTATCTAACTTTCTCCCCCCCCTCCTCCCCGCTTGCCTGCATTTCTACTGATAAGAGTTAGAGACGGGATTTTTGCTGGAAAATATTCTAATTCAAAGGTTATGGTGTTATAATTGTGTAATAATATTATTATTGTTGCCGTTTGCCGTTTATATATATATATATATAAATTGTGTTTTGTGATAAAGTAGTGAGGATTGTGGGGGAGACACAAGAATGTAGCTCAGTGTTGATTTATGGAGGTAAGTGAATCTGATACAAGAATAGAGGAATATTTGGACGTGTTAAGTGTAAAGGCAAGCGTGATTTGTTGCAAAACTATGCAATGTGGATAGAGGGAATATGCGAAGTTAAGCTAGTATGTGAAGAGGAAAGTGATTAATGGTTGGAGGAAGATAAGGGAATTTGGTTGAATTCCGTGAGTTTATCTTGCATCATTTTAAAGAACATGTTTCTAGAGACAGCTATATGGGCTGTTAAATGCATAATGTTTTCAACTGTCTTATTTAACCTGCCAGGTCTGTTCATAGTTTAGTATTTCATTTTGCAGAACGGAATGTTGCTTCTCTGACTTATTTTATTAGTTATAATATAGTGTATTGTTGAAAGTGCATCAGCCACCACCCTAAAGATGGCGCCTAGTACAGAAGGAGGTTGACCCTGCCAGTCCCGTGACCTATCTACAGTCACGGTTGCTTCCAAAGTGACGTCACTTCCGCCCTTACCATGCCCACACCTCCTGTCTTCCTTTCCCACACCTATCATGGACGTCACCTCACTTCCTCCCTTGCTGTCATTTCCTTCCCCGCCCCTGTCATGGCTGCCTCCATCATGAGGCCTACCCCTATCATGCTCGTCCTATTTAGAGACATGTTGTTTTCCTTACACTCTACATATTATGAACAGAAACATTATAATTACTAAAACAATCATGCCATTTGTTTCCCTGTATCAACAATGTGTCCGTGATAAAAAAAAAAAAAAAAAAAGGTTGCTAAAATGTCATTTGCAACTGTGGTGTGACCTACAAATGAGATCTGTTGGACACGAATATAAGAGCATATCAGCTGATTATCCAGATTAATCTTGCAACAAGGGAAATAGCCAAATAATGCAAGTTATTTTAAACATTGTATCTTTACTTAATCGAATCTTGCTAGTTACAGATCGTATGTTTACAGTAACATCCTTTACGTTAAATGATGGTTTAGCATTAGAAGGATTAGTGACATGTTTTATTAACCCAGCCACTTCTGGTTATTAATTTTGGTTACAGGGTGGTATAATTGTTATAGTCTAATTAATATAAATGATAGTACCGCAATAGTTAATGTTTTACCCAAAGACATATAGGAACTTTACTTCACTTACTATTAACCATTATTTATAATGATAGATCCTACTGATGCTTAATGCCCCTGTTATGGCAGTGTCTTCAGGGGAACAAGGGGGGCCTCTAGCTACTGTAATTTTACCCATTGAGGGCCAGCCCACCACTTTCCTAGTTGACACAGGTGCAGCCCGAAGTGTTCTGAGAGAACAAGACCTGCCCGATACCTCATTTCTTTCCAATATTGATGTCTCCTGTGTTGGGGTGGACGGCCTTCCAAGGCAAAGTCCCCTGTCCACCCCACTGCGGGTTGGTAACTGCCACAACTTGCTTGCTCGCTTTGTGGTATCTTCCACATGCCCCATTAACCTGTTAGGAGCTGATGTTCTTTCACGCCTGCAGGCATCTATCACCTTTACTCCAGATGGACAAGTGGAGCTATCCACCGCTCTGTCTCAGACACCTCAGCTTTGTGCTCCTTACCCCTGATGCTACACCTAGAAGAGCCTCATGGGGATGCTAAAGACCTAAGGACTAATTTCCCTGATTCACTAAAGACTGATGTTCCCAAGAACCTGTGGTCCACAGGCCCAGAGGACATAGGCCATCTAAAGGTCCCACCTGTGGTGGTAAAGCTCATCCCAGGAGCGAAATTGCCACGAAAGTCACAGTATCCTTTGAAACCAGCTCAAGCTGCAGCCATTACAATTCAGATTCAAGCACTCCTGGAGAAGGGTGCTCTTGTCAAATGTGAATCACCATGCAATACTCCATTATTTCCTGTAAAGAAAAAGACTCCAAAAGGCGGACCAGAAAAGTACAGATTGGTCCAAGACCTCAGAGCGGTAAATGAAGCCACAGTTTTGGCCACTCCAATAGTGCCCAACCCACACACTCTCCTTTCCGGCGTTCCACCCTCTGCCAAGTACTTCACAGTCATTGATCTGGCCAATGCCTTCTTCAGTGTTCCCCTGGATCCAACTTGCCAATATCTGTTTGCTTTCACACATGAAAAACAACAGTACACATGGACTGTCATGCCCCAAGGGGCACAAAATTCACCAAGTCAATTTGTGAAGGCCATGTGCTCTATCCTTGATCCATGGCAATCTGACCATCCTGAGGTCGTCCTGCTTCAATATGTGGATGATTTGCTGCTTTGTGGAGATGACCTACCCACAACAGAACAATGCTCAATTAATCTTCTTTGCTACCTAGCAGAACAAGGATGTAAAGCTTCACGTCTCAAGCTGCAATTCTGCCAACCTACTGTTATCTTCCTTGGCCATTGTCTGTCTCAGGGAACCAGACATCTTACCCGTGACCGAGTTAGAGCAGTACTGGACATTCCACCTCCAAGGACCTCAAAGTCACTACACGCCTTCCTAGGCCTCATTTCCTATTGCCGAGCATGGATCCCAGAAGCCTCGCTCCTTATGCAACCTCTCTATGATGCTCTCAAGTCAGACCCATTTTGCTTGTCCACAGAAGCCCTTGACAACTTCTGTACTCTTAAACATGCTATTGCTTCTGCTCCTGCTCTTGGCCTACCAGACTATACCAAACCCTTCAAATTGTTTGTTTCTGAAAGACAAGGCCATGCAACAGGAGTACTCACTCAGGCCCATGGTCCTGGAGGCCGCCAAAGGCCTATTGGATTTTTCTCCTGCCAACTGGATATTGTGGCCAGAGGACGTCCCTCTTACCTTCGGGCCGTCTTTGCTGCCAAAGAGCTCATTGAAAGAACTGGGGATCTTGTCCTTGGCCACCCCCTGGTTGTCTTGGCCCCTCATGACATTTCTGCCATAGTCAACCAGGTCCAACTTAAGCATGTTACTCCTGCTAGGCATCTTCGCCTTCAATGTCATCTTTTGTTGCCTGACAACATTACCCTCCAAAGATGTCAAGTTCTCAATCCGTCCACTCTTCTGCCACTCCCTGAGGGGAGTGTATACTACGGATTCATCATGGACGAAACTTATGTTTTTCTTCTCACTGGCACCATCAAGAAGGAAATGCATCCCAACCTATCCTTTCATGATGGACAAGCACTCCTTCATGACGGAGCAGGATATGCCTTCTGTACCATGTGGTACAAACCAAACATCACTCCTGAACCCTGCTATGAAGATGAACTCTATCATCCGATCGAAGTAAAACTCACTGCACAAGACTTCTACTGTGATTCTGAAGGCAACAGTATGGTCTTGATTCATCTACCTCCGGAACTCAAGCACTTGTACCGTCATTGGGACACTGCCATTCCACATGTCCCTGTGACCAAGTTGAAAACAATATCATGGAATGATCTTGGGCCTATGGCAAAAGCATGGGCCACTATGGACGAATCACAGCTACAGAAAAATGGTGTTGTCAAATATCCAACAACTGACCACCTAAAAGCATGGCCACGTCATTTCCTGGAAAATGAGTTCCAAGATTTAACCATAGTGAATGACTACGACCTAGATACACCTCATGACTGTTTTGAACAGATGAAAATGGAAACAACACATCTACCAACTGTGCATGAAGACCCATTGGTAGATCCTGATCTCACCCTGTTTGTGGACGGCTCAAGATATGCTGATGAAGAAGGAAGATACCATACAGGATATGCCGTGACCACAACAGATGAAATTGTCAAATCATCATCTTTACCATCAACAATGTCTGCACAAGAAGCTGAATTGCAAGCCCTGACTTCAGCATGCAAGATCTCTGAAGGAAAGCGCGCCAATATCTACACAGATTCAAGATATGCACTGGGCGTGGCTCACGACTTCGGATTAATTTGGAAAACAAGAGGATTTCTTACCACCGCCGGTACACCAATCAAGCACGGTCCCGCAATCAAGGAGCTGATGGACGCCCTCCTACTCCCAGAAGAAGTGGCTATTTTGAAGATAAAGGCACATGGGAAGTTGGACTCAGATGAAGCAAAGGGCCACCATCTAGCTGATCAAGCTGCAAAACAAGCTGCAAGAGAACTACAGGAAGTGGACAGAAGTGTGTCCGGAAACGAAGAAACTCCCACATTTACCTTGCAGACACTTCCAACTGATCTAAAAACCCTACGGGAACAACAGGCTGCAGTTGCTCCTGAAGAAATACAAAGATGGAAACAGAAAGGGGCAGTTCTGAAGTATGGAGTGTACTCCAACAACCTCAAGTTCTGCCTCCCTAAGAATTTGTACCCAGCAGTCGTACAATGGGCACACGGACCTGCACATTTATCAAAGGATCTAATGAATGCTCTTGTACAAAAATACTACCTCACTGTCCCCATATGAGATTCTATTTGGGACTGTACCTAGGCTAGGTTGCTATTTTCCCCAACAACTACAACTTCAAACTGATGTTTTAGTAGATTATGTAACTGAACTTGCCAATGCTTTGAACAAAATCCATGCCCAAGTTTTCTCTTCAATTCCAGATCCTGATTCTGACACAGGCAACCACAGTCTGCTCCCCGGTGACTGGGTTCTGGTCAAGAAATTTGTGCGAAAACACACCCTGGAACCAAGATTTGACGGACCGCTCCAAGTTCTCCTGATCTCCCCTACCTCTGTCAAATTGGCCGGAAGGCCTAACTGGATCCACGCTTCCCATTGCAAGAAGACACCTGCCCCAGAGGAAGCTAACTCTCTGCAACCATGTGCCTCTGGTACATTATCTCCTTAGTTGGCCTCCTTAAAGCCCAGCAGGTGGCCATCACCAAAGATGCTAGTGGGTACACTTTCTGGTATAATTCATCATGTACCCACGTGGCTACATTCACTTTTGATTACTGTGATATTGTAGAATGCCATTCCCTAAGTCACAGATTCAAGCCATTTATAAAGATATACCACAAGCAAAAGACCCTTACGTTTGTGTAGTAGATGAACAATGGGGTTATGACTGTAACTACTGGGGGGCTGCGGGATGGAATACTGGGCCTGCCTGGGGTTATAAACCCAAAAGTGCTTTATCTAAGATAGACAATCAGGGTAGATCCCTCCTTCAAAGAATGACTTTAAGAAAGTCTGGAGGAAGTACCCCTAAGAAATTAATGTTAAATATTGAACATCCTGGCCCCGAGGATGCAGACTGATATGTAATGGGAATGTATTGGAAGAAAGGTTCCTACAACAAATTAGGTCATTTCTACCTCAGAGATATGTACCACTCTCCAGAGTGGCAAGGGGCTGATCATATGGTCCCAAATCCGCTAAAACCACATATCCAGTCCTTTAAAGATATGATGGCCATCGCTAACCCCACTTTGAAGATACCATGGCCGCTGAAACTGGATTCAATGACATTAATTTGTGGTTAGAATGGATGAGGTATAATGCCAACAAACATAATAAAACAGCATGTTATGTATGTGGCGGTGCCCGACCCCACCTTGGCACCGTCCCCCTAATTCTCCCTTTAGAGATAGAAGATTGCTTCTTAAGCCTTTTTGCCTACCAATATGACTTTAATAGATCCCTCTGCATGGCATGGACGGCAGAATACCCTCTCTTAGTTGAAAATGTTAAGCCACCAGATGGAATCACAGTCTATAGAGGTAATTACACTTGTTATGCCATGTATGACGGGATTGGTAAATTCATGGGTAATTTTTTCTAAAGGTTATTGCGCCACTTACAGAACTGTTCCTATACGCCTGTTGCAACACCATACCAGGTCATTGGGGGATATTTACTGGTTATGTGGGGATCTACAGTTAAGATCTAGGCTGGAAACTGAGTGGTGGGGTGAGTGTACCCTAGCCAAAGTTATCATGCCCATTCATATTATTTCTGATAATCA
>CAKOES020000155.1:20159-45969 GCA_933207985.1 Pelobates cultripes
TATCTATATATATAAATTGTGTTTTGTGATAAGGCAGTGAAGATTGTGGGGGGGCTCGCTCACAAGAATGCATTCCACCTTTCTGAGTATTCTCTCCAAGACTGGTGTATAAGATAGGGAGTCAGGGATGTAGCTCAGTGTTGATTTACGGAGGTTAGGTAAGTGAATCTGATACAAGAATAGAGGAATATTTGGACGTGTTAAGTGTAAAGGCAAGCGTGATTTGTTGCAAAACTATGCAATGTGGATAGAGGGAATATGCGAAGTTAAGCTAGTATGTGAAGAGGAAAGTGATTAATGGTTGGAGGAAGATAAGGGAATTTGGTTGAATTCCGTGAGTTTATTTTCCTTTACGTTGAAGTACATGTTTCTAGAAACAGCTGTATGGGCTGTTAAATGCATAATGTTCTCAACTGTCTTATTTAACCTGCCAGGTCTGTTCATAGTTTAGTATTTCATTTTGCAGAACAGAATGTTGCTTCTCTGACTTATTTTAATAGTTATAATATAGTGTATTGTTGAAAGTGCATCAGCCACCACCCTAAAGATGGCGCCTAGTACAGAAGGGGGTTGACCCTGCCAGTCCCGTGACCTATCTACAGTCACGGTTGCTTCTAAAGTGACGTCACTTCCGCCCTTACCATGCCCACACCTCCTGTCTTCCTTTCCCACACATATCATGGACGTCACCCCTCTCACTTCCTCCCTTGCTGTCATCTCCTTCCCCGCCTCTGTCATGGCTGCCTCCATCATGAGGCCTACCCCTATTATGCTCGTCCTATTTAGAGACATGTTGTTTTCCTTACACTCTACATATTATGAACAGAAACATTATAATTACTAAAACAATCATGCCATTTGTTTCCCTGTATCAGAAATTTGTCCGTGATAAAAAAAAAGAAAAAAAAAAGAAGGTTGCTAAAATGTAATTTGCAACTGTGGTGTGACCTACATATGAGATCTGTTGGACACGAATATAAGAGCATAACAGCTGATTATCCAGATTAATCTTGCAACAAGGGAAATAGCCAAATAATGCAAGTTATTTTAAACATTGTATCTTTACTTAATCGAATCTTGCTAGTTACAGATCGTATGTTTACAGTAACATCCTGTACGTTAAATGATGGTTTAGCATTAGAAGGATTAGTGACATGTTTTATTAACCCAGCCACTTCTGGTTATTAATTTTAGTTACAGGGTGGTATAATTGTTATAGTCTAACTAATATAACTGATAGTACCGCAATAGTTAATGTTTTATCCAAAGACATATAGGAACTTTACTTCACTTACTATTAACCATTATTTATAATGATAGAACCTACTGATGCTTAATGCCCCTGTTATGGCAGTGTCTTCAGGGGAACAAGGGGGGCCTCTAGCCACTGTAATTTTACCCATTGAGGGCCAGCCCACCACTTTCCTAGTTGACACAGGTGCAGCCCGAAGTGTTCTGAGAGAACAAGACCTGCCCGATACCTCATTTCTTTCCAATATTGATGTCTCCTGTGTTGGGGTGGACGGCCTTCCAAGGCAAAGTCCCCTGTCCACCCCACTGCGGGTTGGTAACTGCCACAACTTGCTTGCTCGCTTTGTGGTATCTTCCACATGCCCCATTAACCTGTTAGGAGCTGATGTTCTTTCACGCCTGCAGGCATCTATCACCTTTACTCCAGATGGACAAGTGGAACTATCCACCCCTCTATCTGTCTCAGACACCTCAGCTTTGTGCTCCTTACCCCTGATGCTACATCTAGAAGAGCCTCATGGGGATGCTCAAGACCTAAGGACTAATTTCCCTGATTCACTAAAAAGTGATGTTCCCAAGAAACTGTGGTCCACAGGCCCAGAGGACATAGGCCATCTAAAGGTCCCACCTGTGGTGGTAAAGCTCATCCCAGGAGCGAAATTGCCACGAAAGTCACAGTATCCTTTGAAACCAGCTCAAGCTGCAGCCATTACAATTCAGATTCAAGCACTCCTGGAGAAGGGTGCTCTTGTCAAATGTGAATCACCATGCAATACTCCATTATTTCCTGTAAAGAAAAAGACTCCAAAAGGCGAACCAGAAAAGTACAGATTGGTCCAAGACCTCAGAGCGGTAAATGAAGCCACAGTTTTGGCCACTCCAATAGTGCCCAACCCACACACTCTCCTTTCCGGCGTTCCACCCTCTGCCAAGTACTTCACAGTCATTGATCTGGCCAATGCCTTCTTCAGTGTTCCCCTGGATCCAACTTGCCAATATCTGTTTGCTTTCACACATGAAAAACAACAGTACACATGGACTGTCATGCCCCAAGGGGCACAAAATTCACCAAGTCAATTTGTGAAGGCCATGTGCTCTATCCTTGATCCATGGCAATCTGACCATCCTGAGGTCGTCCTGCTTCAATATGTGGATGATTTGCTGCTTTGTGGAGATGACCTACCCACAACAGAACAATGCTCAATTAATCTTCTTTGCTACCTAGCAGAACAAGGATGTAAAGCTTCACGTCTCAAGCTGCAATTCTGCCAACCTACTGTTATCTTCCTTGGCCATTGTCTGTCTCAGGGAACCAGACATCTCACCCGTGACCGAGTTAGAGCAGTACTGGACATTCCACCTCCAAGGACCTCAAAGTCACTACACGCCTTCCTAGGCCTCATTTCCTATTGCCGAGCATGGATCCCAGAAGCCTCACTCCTTATGCAACCTCTCTATGATGCTCTCAAGTCAGACCCATTTTGCTTGTCCACAGAAGCCCTTGACAACTTCTGTACTCTTAAATGTGCTATTGCTTCTGCTCCTGCTCTTGGCCTACCAGACTATACCAAACCCTTCAAATTGTTTGTTTCTGAAAGACAAGGCCATGCAACAGGAGTACTCACTCAGGCCCATGGTCCTGGAGGCCGCCAAAGGCCTATTGGATTTTTCTCCTGCCAACTGGATATTGTGGCCAGAGGACGTCCCTCTTGCCTTCGGGCCGTCTTTGCTGCCAAAGAGCTCATTGAAAGAACTGGAGATCTTGTCCTTGGCCACCCCCTGGTTGTCTTGGCCCCTCATGACATTTCTGCCATAGTCAACCAGGTCCAACTTAAGCATGTTACTCCTGCTAGGCATCTTCGCCTTCAATGTCATCTTTTGTTGCCTGACAACATTACCCTTCAAAGATGTCAAGTTCTCAATCCGTCCACTCTTCTGCCACTCCCTGAGGGGGGTGTATACTACGGATTCATCATGGACGAAACTTATGTTTTTCTTCTCACTGGCACCATCAAGAAGGAAATGCATCCCAACCTATCCTTTCATGATGGACAAGCACTCCTTCATGACGGAGCAGGATATGCCTTCTGTACCATGTAACCATAGTGAATGACTACGACCCAAATACACCTCATGACTGTTTTGAACAGATGAAAATGGAAACAACACATCTACCAACTGTGCATGAAGACCCATTGGTAGATCCCGATCTCACCCTGTTTGTGGACGGCTCAAGATATGCTGATGAAGAAGGAAGATACCATACAGGATATGCCGTAACCACAACAGATGAAATTGTCAAATCATCATCTTTACCATCAACTATGTCTGCACAAGAAGCTGAATTGCAAGCCCTGACTTCAGCATGCAAGATCTCTGAAGGAAAGCGTGCCAATATCTACACGGATTCAAGATATGCACTGGGCGTGGCTCACGACTTCGGATTAATTTGGAAAACAAGAGGATTTCTTACCACCGCCGGTACACCAATCAAGCACGGTTCCGCAATCAAGGAGCTGATGGACGCCCTCCTACTCCCAGAAGAAGTGGCTATTCTGAAGATAAAAGCACATGGGAAGTTGGACTCAGATGAAGCAAAGGGCAACCATCTAGCTGATCAGGCTGCAAAACAAGCTGCAAGAGAACCACAGGAAGTGGAAAGAAGAGTGTCCGGAAATGAAGAAACTCCCATATTTACTCTGCTAACTCTATGCAACCATGTGCCTCTGGTACATTATCTCCTTAGTTGGCCTCCTTAAAGCCCAGCAGGTGGCCATCACCAAAGATGCTAGTGGGTACACTTTCTGGTGTAATTCATCATGTACCCACGTGGCTACATTCACCTTTGATTACTGTGATATTGTAGAATGCCCATTCCCTAAGTCACAGATTCAAGCCATTTATAAAGATATACCACAAGCAAAAGACCCTTACGTTTGTGTAGTAGATGAACAATGGGGTTATGACTGTAACTACTGGGGGGCTGCGGGATGGAATACTGGGCCTGCCTGGGGTTATAAACCCAAAAGTGCTTTATCTAAGATAGACAATCAGGGTAGATCCCTCCTTCAAAGAATGACTTTAAGAAAGCCTGGAGGAAGTACCCCTATGAAATTAATGTTAAATATTGAACATCCTGGCCCCGAGGATGCAGACCGATATGTAATGGGAATGTATTGGAAGAAAGGTTCCTACAACAAATTAGGTCATTTCTACCTCAGAGATATGTACCACTCTCCAGAGTGGCAAGGGGCTGATCATATGGTCCCAAATCCGCTAAAACCACATATCCAGTCCTTTAAAGATATGATGGCCATCGCTAACCCCACTTTTGAAGATACCATGGCCGCTGAAACTGGATTCAATGACATTAATTTGTGGTTAGAATGGATGAGGTATAATGCCAACAAACATAATAAAACAGAATGTTATGTATGTGGCGGTGCCCGACCCCACCTTGGCACCGTCCCCCTAACTCTCCCTTTAGAGATAGAAGATTGCTTCTTAAGCCTTTTTGCCTACCGATATGACTTTAATAGGTCCCTCTGCATGGCATGGATGGCAGAATACCCTCTCTTAGTTGAAAATGTTAAGCCACCAGATGGAATCACAGTCTATAGAGGTAATTACACTTGTTATGCCATGTATGACGGGATTGGTAAATTCATGGGTAATTTTTCTAAAAGTTATTGCGCCACTTACAGAACTGTTCCTATACGCCTGTTGCAACACCATACCAGGTCATTGGGGGATATTTACTGGTTATGTGGGGATCTACAGTTAAGATCTAGGCTGGAAACTGAGTGGTGGGGTGAGTGTACCCTAGCCAAAGTTATCATGCCCATTCATATTATTTCTGATAATCATCATGACACATACGACCCTCCACATACACCAGCCAGAGTGAGGCGCGAAACCCCAGTAAAGGCAGTTTTGACCCCCACATTTACATAGATGCCATTGGGGTACCTAGGGGGGTGCCTAATGAATTTAAAGCTAGAGATGAAGTAGCTGTAGGTTTTGAATCACTTTTTACCATAGTCACTGCCAACAAAAACCTTAATTGGATTAATTATATCTATTACAACCAACAGCGCTTCGTGAACTACACCAGGGATGCCCTCCAGGGCTTGGCCGAGCAATTACAGGCCACATCCCAAATGACCTTCCAGAACAGACTGGCCTTAGGCATGATCTTAGCCAAAAAAGGGGGGTTCTGTAAAATACTACCCGACACTATGACTTGTTGCACTTACATTCCAGAAAACACAGGTCCTAATGGTAAAGTCACTCTGGCCATAGCTAAATTAAATAGACTCTCAGAAGAGTTAAAGAGAAACTCTGGAGTTACTGATCCCTGGGAAAAATGGTTTGGTTGGATGACTGGTTGGCAGAGAGCTTTAGTCCATATTGGTATTGCCTTACTAATTTTTCTTTTTATTCTCGCTCTTCTCATTTGTTGTGTCCTCCCATGCCTAAGGAAATTCCTGCAGAAAACTGAAGACCAAGCAACACCAACCTTCACTCATCTGACAATCGATGATCAAGATCTCACCTCACCCTGTATTCTGCTACAAACTCTCCCTTATACTGATGAAGTGCAGAAAGTCTAGGAAGGGACAGTACAGGGACAGCGTCCGTCTTTATGGGTAGACTGCCGTACGGAGAAGTAGTGGATAAGCCACTATGGGTTACCAGCGGAGTGAAGAGTGTTCCTGAACCGTACTGACGGATGTGCTGCAGCCTGTTAGGGTCAAGAGAGGGATAGACTTGCACTTTGCATTAACACTAAGTCAGCGGTCATGGGGTTTCTGTGTCTTTGGGCTAACACATCTTCTGATACTAACAAATAAAGTTTATCTTTTAGTAACTAACATTTTAAGGGGGGACTGTTGTAGAATTATAGAATTCTTGAAATTATCTAAGCTAATGCTTTGTCATGAAGAAATGTGCTGAATAATAAAATGTGTATTTACTAAAAGAACCTTGAAGCTAACAATACTAACTACTCAAAATGGCTGCCAAAGCACCCCTCCCATCGAGTGAACACCTCGTGCTAACAAGATGGCGCCTACATCTTGTGTCCACTCCCGTGTCAAGGATGACATCACCTCTTGATAGGAGGGTATCTAACTAACCACTTAACACCTGGACCAATCAATAGTGTCTATTTGCTGTTATCTTGAATTCTTCAGTGATGTAATAATGCCTTTAAAAGGGTCTGCGCACCCATTTTCTGTCAGAAGCCATTAAACTTCTCCGAAGTTCTTTCATTAACCTGAACTCTGTGTCTCAGTGTGAATTTACTTCTGCGTGCACGCAACTTTATTATCTTTAATTTGGACAGGAACAGATAGTCATTCAAACTAATTGGTTTGCAGTAAATTATCTACTACACCTTGACATATTAAGAAAAGTTTGGTAATGGGACTGAAATGGTGAATGTATGCTGTTGCACAGCTGTAAAAACAAATCACGTTATCTTGTTGATTTTGAAGTCCTATGAGTGTGTTCTTCACTTTGGCTGAGATCATCAAACTTGCTCTCTGCCAATACAATGCTTTCCCATAGAAAAACATTGAGAGGCTATTGTTCATGTGTGGGAAAAAGCTGCGTGACCAATCAGCATCTCCATGGGGAGCGTTAAGCGCCTCCATGCAGACCCTCCTCCTTCCACTCTAATTGAATACACTGTACCCACCACTCTAACACACTGCCCCTCTATCCTCCAATTTAATACACTGCCCCCTTCTTCCCCAAATGAATACACTGCCATCCCCCCAATTTAACACACTGCCCCCCTCCCATCACTCTAATACACTGCCCCCTACCTCCCCAGATTAAGACATTGCCCCGCCTATCACCACTCTAACACAGTGCTCCCTTCTTCCCCCAATTTAACACACTACACAGGAAGGTCCTCCAAGACCCTCTTCCCCTACCGTACGATGAGCTACTGTCCTCCAGTTCCAGCTCTGCTCTTCTCTGCTCAAGCAGGCCAGACGCCCCCCTGGCAGTGTGAGCAGGAGGGAAGGGGGAGTGGCTGGCCTGCCCTGCAGACAGACAGCCATTCTGCAGGAGCCCGCGATCGGCCGTGGAAGGGAAGACAAGAATCAGACAGGAAATATCTTTCCTGTCTTGCGGTTGCTTGCAGCCACAGCAAAAAGCAGCCCCAGGGCAGGCGGGTCGCAAATATATTCATTGTGGGCCACATACAGCCCATGGGCCGCAAAAAGTCACAAAAGTCCAGTAATGAAAAATAATCTACACTGTTCACAAGAACCATCAAAGTCTAAAGTTTACTTTACCGTTTCTGAATAAATTTGAATGGAGTCTGGATTTCCGCCTGTCTCTGTGCAAACATCTAAAATCATGAATCAAACGATTGAAATACGTAACTGAATGTTCATTTTATGTAACAGGCCTAGACTGGCCATCATGCAAGCCGTGCAAAGGCCTGGTCGGTCGCAATGCCATGGGCAAAGACTGACAGGTAAGATCAAAGGATCTCTCCAGCCGGCCTCTGCAGAGCAACATTAACCCAGATAGGGCTCTCTGTCCCTTAATGAGCTGATGGGCCACCAGAAAACTAATTGGGGCGCCAAGAAGCTCCTGCCAGAACCTATATGTGTCATGAACTCCAGCACTTAGTGTCAGAGTGAAGCCGTGGTAAATATACAAATTATATATTTTCTATAGGACCTTTCCCCAACCCCTCTGTGGCTCTTTGCCCCCGCCTCCTCACTCCCAGCCCCTCTGTGTGTCTCTTTCTCTCCACAGCCCCATTTGTGTGGCTCTTCCAGCTGGCACTCTTTCTGCCTAATCCTGCTGTGTTGCTTCTGGGCCACACTTCAGTTCTTGTTTCTGCTTAATGTTTATCTCCAGCACTTGGGGCTGGACTTTACCAGTAGCTGCTCCTGTCTATTTAGCCCACCTGAAGCAGATCATTAATAAGCCTCTGCCTCGCTCTGGGAACTTTGTCAGTGCATTGACTCTGGTTCCTGTATTTGTGTTCTTGATCCAGTGTTCCTGTGCAATATTCATGCTGTCTAATCAGTATCTTGATATGCCACACGTGAGGTGGATGGATTATCTTGGCAAAGGAGAAGTGCTCACTAACAGGCCTTTTGTGTACATAGAAAAAAGTCTTAGATCTTTGAATTCAGCTCATGAAAAATGGGGGCAAAACAAGTGTTGCGTTTATAATTTTGTTCAGTGTAATTTGACCAACATTCTAATCCTTCCTTACGATTGTCAGTGGCGTGGTTCTGCAGTGGGTTTAATGCTGCCCCGTTTAAAGAGATTTTAATTGGAGGACATCAGGCTGTTTATAATACAATGTTATCTGTAAGCTGTGCTCTGGATAACTTGTGGTGATCCCAGCAGATGCATTTGGTTATGCATTCAGTGCCTGGGGAAGTTGGTCATCATTCAGAATAAATTAAGTCTAGAGTAAATAATTTTCAATTGGGTACCAGACCAGTGATTAATGAGTACAAGTATCCTTTAATGCCTGTGATGACACAGCATTGGTCTGTGTATGTGTGTGTGCATATGTCAGTGTGTATGTGTGTGTATATTCTTTGTGTTTGTATGTGTGTGTCAGTGTGTGGCAATGCATGTGTATATTTGCATACATCCTTGCACTCAAACACCAACACTACATGCAAATACAAACATTTCTTGCGATGTTGCGTCTGGTGACATCACGCCCAGTGACGTCACATATATATATATAATTATACAAATTAGCACGGTGTATTTTTACAAGAAAAGTGGCAACGCTAGAACCACATGAGATGTGCTCATATGTGTTTGTGAACATTTATTTCATTATCTTATATGATTCATACTCAGCTTCTGGGACTGAGGCTAAATGAAAACCACAAAACATTTAATTTTCATAAAACTTTATTCTGTTCACATGGACCTTACCTAAACCATAAGAGAGATAGATAGAAAGAAAGAAAGTAGATTCAAACACACTGTAATGAAATTAAACTGAAACTTCCACAAGTTGCAAACTATAGAAACAAAAATTCAGGTCCAAGTTCAATGTGTTTAAACCACACTCTGACATTGGTACAGTACAAAGTACTATTAGCACAAAGACACACCATTGAGTTTATAAAGGTACTTAATCCCAGATGGTTAGGGTTTGCTGAACACGATGTTTGCTCAGTACACTCTCTATTCATACCTACCCCCAACTTATGTATCTTTTTTGATGGGAATTTCCTTACTGCCCACTGGTGCCGCATTAACTCAATTAACAACAATGCTGTGTTAGGCGCCCACTTTTATTATGTGCCACCATAAAAAGAAGTTCCCCTTTTCTATTTTTTTCTCTCTCTCTTTTTTCTTTTCTTTTTTCTTTCTTCTTCTCCTTTCTTATTGCAATCACCAGCAGGAAGGCTGAACTAGGTAGCCTACTTTATTATTAGCTAATAAGAAGAAATAAAACATAAAAAAGGAATATCTATATATCAGGTTTCTCTTTTTCCTTTCTCTTTATTCTCTCCTTCTCCTTCATTCTTTTTCTTTTCCTTCTTTCTTTTATTTTATGTTAAGTAAACAGAAAATAACAGAACTTAGCTTGCCAAAGGAAAATAACAGAATTTAGCTTGCCAAATTCAATATCAGCCACTCTAAACACCACACTGTCCCAGCTTTCTCATTGAGTGCATCAGCTCCTCTTCCAGCATGTTACATCATCACGCCCGTCCATCCCAATCAGGAGTGCAGCCGCACATATGCTTCCTTTTAGCCATCGAGAGAGATTTAGCAAACAGAGGCATTCACGCTATGCATGTTGGGTCTCTCTCGATGGCTGGAGAGAGGCGCATGTCTGCGTGGAGCATGTGGTTGTGCTGGAGACCCGAGGGAAGCAGGTAAAACCCACCACCACCCACCATGAAAGATTATATAGAATGCATCACAAAAGTTCACGTTTCGTATACATATATATCACAAAGTATGACGTATTAATTACATGTAATGAAACATATTTTCTGTTATAAGCCTATGGTTGGTACAGCATCTTCTTTTTCAGTTACCAAGTATACCTTGAATGCTTCAGATTGAAAATACTATTGTGCGTATTTTAATGAATGACACCTTTGTAAAAGTAGCTTCAGAAGCAGAGCAGGCGACCATAGGCTACTGGCTTGAGTTCAGGGTTCAGACAGGGGCCCCATTACTATCACTTTCCTTGACCTCATTCACCATCCTTATAGGACAAACTAATCTTTTTCTGTTTAGAAGCCAGCAAATATACCACACCTGCCAACATTGGAAGGTATGGGATCTGGACGTTGGCGTGCTTACAAGGAACATTTAAAGATCAAATGCTGAAGCCCTCTCTGCTTAGTCCTTGTGGCCGCTGCACAGAGCTGTCTCGTCTTACAATGTGCTCGCACTGTGCTGCCCAAGAACAGTACCCTGGTGCCCTTGGAACTATTTCTGGATGCTGGGACTGGATCACAAAATCAATTTAGGAACCCCGGGATTCTATGGTGAAGGAATGAGCAAAAATTGCTCATGTCCTTGGAAAAATTACTGACCCCACATCTGGTTCATCTGGGTGAGAGGATTTAAATGTAGCTTTAACGCTCTGATCCCCACATATATGGCTTAACATCCTGCAAATCGCAGCAAATGAGTTAACCATATCAGTGTTCTCTCTTTCTTTGTCAGCATTATTCCATACAGCTTGCGGACTTTACCCAGGATCAACCTTGAGTGTACTGTTGGAGCTCAAATACTGCCCATTGGACTTTGTTATTGATCTAGCAGGCTACCTTACAGACAGGATGAAAACAGGCTGATAACAAAGAGCGCGGACCAATAGTCCTTCAACTTTACCCTACATACATTTGTTTGTACACATGTGAACGTGTCATTAAATCCCCGTATTCACAACGCACTTTTTAATTCACCACAATTCTCTAATTAAAGCAGAAAACTCAATTTTGTGTGGGTTCATATAAAACTGATGCCCACTTTTTCAAACATTAACGTGGAAAAAAAATCTCACACAAAACTAACCTCTAGCTGCAGTGGCACCTAACTATAAGTTACATAGCTCAACACTTAGGAGCAGTTTGACATAGATTGTGGCTCTTCCCGAAGATCAGATCTTCCTCAGCGACACTGATAATGTAGAATTTACTCTCACATATTAAGGTCAAATTGGTCAAAGAACTTGTGTTTTTTGTTACAAAGGAGAGAGTGGTTTATGTTTCACAGATTCCAATCCCTTTCTAACAAGATCCTCAGCCAAAAAAGAAAGTTTCCCATACAACAAATGTTTCCATTCTGTTCTATAGACACAAAACCAAGTTTCAGAATCGTTCCAGTAACAGGCATCTTTCTTCTATAATTACCTATCTAGTCTTTAAATGATCAACCTAGCAATTTCTTCAACTAAAACTAAATTAAAGTCGTACACATGTCATTCATCATACTAAAAGGATATATTTTTTTTACCGGTATTTTATTTTTTTTTATTGTGAATTGCAGAAAGTGAAAAGGCAAAAAAGGTAGGGTTCAAGGCCAGGAATTATTGACATGAAGGGTCGAGAGCCAGGGCCATTTCTGGCTACTAGAGTAGTATCTATCTATAAATATATTTAAACTAGTATTTTTTAAGTAATGGTTAGGTGGTATGTAACGCACACATTCATTTGCACCCCCTAATGCGTGTCTTTGTACATGCCTATTGACAAGTGAATTAAAAACTTTAGACATTTTGGTTTTCTATTCCAGCTGTTTTAAAATATGCAGTGCCGTGGTCAAGTCCAAGTTTACAGAAAAACTCTGTTAGAAAAATGGAAAAAAATCAGTTCCATAAATGTGTATTTAGCTGAATCCTCGTGAATCTTTCCTACAAGTCTCTATCATTACCAAGGTCCTCTTCCAGGTCTCCTTCAGTATTCCTACTACACCCTACAGGGTTGCCATCAGAAATTTTGGGCCCCTGACACAGCTCAAGTTCTGGGCCCCTGGGACCCGCCCCTGAGATCGACCACTTGGCGGCCCCCGAGTACACCCACAGGGCCCATACTGAGTCCACTGATAAGGATGAAGTGTGTGTGTACTAAATGTGGTATGTGTGTAAAGTGGATGCAGAGTGCGTGTGTGTCGTGGATGCAGTGTGTATAGTGGATGCAGATTGTACGTTTGTGCAGTGGATGTAGTGCTTGTGTGTATTATATGCAATGTGTATAGTCCTGGCAGTCCTGGACTACTCTGAGAGTCCCGGGCCACACATTCCCTAATTGCACATATTTATAGCAACTATCGCAATATATGTGCACTGCGGGCCCCTGGCTACCTCTTACTGCATTTTGATACAATTGAGCATTCCAGAGCAGTTGGCTCTTGTTCTGGATTTCCAGTACTGTTCTGTAACCAAATTGCCAGCTCTGTCTATAAACCAACACGTTGAACTGGCCAATCATATTGGTTTGGCCAATATCCACTGGCCCCCCCTACAAGGTGGGTATGTTGGTCATCAGCCAAGTTTAGGTAGCGACTGTTAATCTAGGATTTCAACCTGTGAAGAAGATGGCTGCATGTTGCATGGAACAATGTTTGGCCAAGTATGTTCATGTGCTGAGGCTTCTGTCTAACCCCTCAGTCAAAGGTGGCCACCTTGGATCATCTAATGGTTAATTTGGCTATGTATGTACAATGCGTGTAAAGCCACGATTACTTAAATCATTGTAAATATTACATGTAAACATAACACCTACAAAATGCGTAACAGATGTTTTAAAACTGTTTGCTTGTGCTTAATGTCCCAGGATAATGTGTACACAGTGTCACTCAGCTCCCATGCCCTCTGACCGGCATCATGCACATTTTGTCATCCTGCTCTATGTGTATATGAGAGATGCAGAACAAGCAGATATCACATCACCTTGCTCATCGCATGCACACCTGTACAGAACAGGTGTATTGGGATTCTCACCTGCTTCTGCATGAGTATGATTAATCTACTGTGCTTCCTAATGGCCAAATTGCAACATTTCCCAAAATAGATCTAGCCCCTGACATGTTATGTGTTTCTCTTCCAAGGTCAGGTGAGCCAACATTTCTATGAGGGACGTCCTCATTTCTATGAGGGACGTCACAGGCTGAATACTTTGTGTCGCTTCCCTTCCTTTAAAAAGTGAACAGAGATTCCACATTGAATGACTCTAAGGGAGTGTGACCAGAGAACATCAGAGGGCAGTGTGTACTTAGAGTGCAGTGTATCTCTCTCTGCCTCTCCTAACGGCTCAGAATTCCATCACATCACATCTCAGCAGGTATTGTGTAACTGGAAGCAATAAGAGAATCATTTCTTAACTACTCACAGGTAAGCATTTATTTAATATGTCTATGCAATCACATATGGAAAGAAAGCTTTGCTCTAAAAGAAAGGTATACGTAGTCATTGTTAATAGCTGCATGGTTTTACGCTCCTGTGTGTTCTGAAGAGCTATCTTTCCAGTTTTATTTACTAAAACACCTGTTGCTGAAGAGTTTAACTTGAGTGGGGAAAGCTGAACTTGAACGTGTTCTCAGCAGGCTATAAGCCCCTCCTCTGAGGATTTCCTAGTTCCAAGGGGATGTACGTTTAATGCTAGATTGGTTAATTAGAAGCTGCCATGTATTATAATTGCAATGAAAAGTTTCTAAATCTGTTTATGATCTGTGAGGATCAGGACCTGTTAAGTAGGAATGGAAAATTTAGGCCGAGATTAAGACTCCATGCTTGGAGAGGAGTGAAGGTTTTATTTAAACTTAAAGGAAGATTGCAAGACATTGCTCATTTAATAGGCTATTATCCAAAGTTATGCCAAATATTAGTTAATATGCTATGGTTGGGGAAAAGTAAAGTTGTTAATAACATGGAGGGGAAGCTAAGTGGTATTTGAAGTATGATATTATGCTAAATGACGGCATGTGACACCAGAATATGGACCAACACATCTGATCACCCAAGTTTTATTTGCATGATACAGGGTGCATGGTTGTTGCAAGACAAATATGGCTTAACAACTCAAAGATAGTCTTTTATTTCCAAGATGAAGTACGGTAATAAAAAAATTAATGGACTTTTAAGCTTTCTAATCTATGAAGTCCTGCTCAGTTTGGAACAATTTAATATTCGATATTGACCAGCATAAAGAATAAAAACACTTCCTCGAGTGAATGAAAATCACTGCTAACTAATTAACTCAAGTATCTGTTGACAATTTTTTAACCAGTTTCAAGTTTCTTGGAGAAAGAGGAACGGGATCAGGTCCCTGGTAAAACCTCAAAAAATGCAAAGTTCAGAGGAAGATTTTATTTTTTGTAGCATGGATGTTTGAGGATAGTGGAACATGTTTGGGTGGGATACTGGCTGGTGGGTTCAAGGTTCTATCTGGAGGGTTCTAAGCTCCTTTTGTATTTGTTAGTCAAATTTCGTATTATCTCTCAGGTATATTGTAACCTTGTCTTTTTAATTGTCTCATTTTGCACTCATGGATAGCACTGTGGAATGTGTTTGCACTTTATAAACAAAGTGTAATGATAATAAAGTAGATAATGTAGGAAAACCAAGGGAAAGGCGACAATTATATTTTACCAGGATGTAGCTTCCTATGAATTAGTTAGAAAGAGTTAAAAAAATATATGTAAGAACTGCTGTTGACTAATCCACCCACAACCACGTGATTATGAAGACAAAATCACCTGTAAATAATTAAATTGTAATACAATATATTGTTTTATGGCAACAGGTTCAACCCATACATAAGATATTGTTGCCATTAGCATCTAGTATAGAGTTGTTTTGTAAACCTTTTTAGTATGTTATCAAACTAATGAAAGAAATACAGATATACACTAAAATATATAGAAATATATGTAAAAAATGGACATCTCCATAAAGGTCAGGCTAGGCATAGAAAGATGATGGATGGATGGATGGAGAGAGGGATGGATGGAGAGAGGAATAGATGGATGGAGGGATGGATGAATGGAGAAATGGATGGATGGATGGATAGAGAGAGGGATGGATGGATGGAGGGATAGATGGATGGATGGAGAGATGGATGGATGGATGGATGGATGGATAAAGCGAGGGATGGATGGATGGATAGAGAGAGGGATGGATGGATGGAGGGATGGATGGAGAGAGGGAAGGATGGAGGGATGGATGGAGAGAGGGAAGGATGGATGGATAGAGAGAGGGATGGATGGATGAAGAGAGGGATGGATGGATGAAGAGAGGGAGGGATAATTAGATGGATGGATGGATAGAGAGAGGGATGGATGGAGAGAGGGATGGATGGGTGGATGGATTGAGGGATGGATGAAGAGAGGGAAGGATGGATAGATAGAGAGAGGGATGGATGGATGAAGAGAGGGAGGGATAATTAGATGGATGGATAGATGGAGAGAGGGATGGATGGAGAGAGGGATGGATGGATGGATGGAGAGAGGGATGGATGGGTGGATGGAGGTATAGATGGATGAATGCAGGAAGAAAGGGGTAGGGAGGGATAAGGGTATGGAAGGATGGATGAACATACAGAAGGACAGACAGCTGGATAATTGGAGTATGCATCCAGAGGTGAGTCATTTGGACATCAAGACTTTCTGTAGGGAAATAGTGGGACAATGATATATGGGAATTACTTTTTCCAAAAATCAGTTGGGGCAAATTGTACAAAATGGCATGCAAACCAGTGGACAATGCACTTATAAGAAATCCCAGTATGTACATGCTTTATGTGATCCATTAAAAATTAAGATATATATATACAGCAAAAAAAATCATTATGAAAATAAATGTAGAAAGACAATATTTTCTTACGTTTCATTGTTGTATTAAGTTCTCCGGGGCTCAAGTATTTGGTCTCTAAATTCTGGTGGTTTCCTTTGAATCAAAGTTTGCTTTCTATCCTCTAGTGAGCTCTGCGTGCTCTGTGATAATATCGTATATGTTAAATATAACTATAGTCACTCATATCTATATATGGAAAGTCAAATGTCAATTATACTAATGCCACTGCATTTTCTTTCCCAGGAGTCAGAGGTGTCTCTCCGTATCAAACATCAGGATGCTCAGATCAAGTTTGATACTTCTACTACTACTCATTGCTCTGACAGGTAAGTCTTACAAGTAAAAATAAAAATCCTATCCCCCTATAACAAAATGAGAGACCAGACAATAAAACCTCACTCTCCTGAATTCGTTAGCATGTCTAATAGTGGCAGGTTAGTCCAGCAGGTTAGCCCTCAGCATTGGGAGGTATGCGATCAGGATGGGTCGGTGGGCCTGTCTGGCTGGCCTCTAATCTACAGGACCTTGCAGAGTGCTTCTGAAGATCTCCGTGCAGGGACATTGTGCTCATTCACACCAGAACGCATTTAATGATGCACTTGCCATCAGTTGTGATCACCAGAAAATGATATCTCCATTATCAAGGATGCTGAAGATCTTTTTTTGCCCTAGACAGTTTCCCAAAAACAATAGGATGACATCTATAGATTTTGTTTTGCAATAAACACTACAAAAAACTGCAGTTGTTATGGTGCTTAGAGTGTCCCTTTAATCTATGAGTAAATTATATATTAAATTATAAAGCATGGTTTCTAGCCTCGCACAGAAGCCCACAGATTCGGTGAGCCTTTGGTTCATTTGTCCTATTTTGCATATCCTTTCGTACCGTGTTGTCAACATGTCTAGTGTGATATGATGATGACAGAATTGGGCTGCCGTTCATCCAGAATAAGTGTATGTATGCTGTGGAGTGTCGTTATTTTTTCCACTTGGACACTATGAGAGCGGTGAGCAGATCTGTCATTCAGCTCACCGCTCGTGAACACGCACATCGCACACATGCACAGTGTCAATTTCACAGCTTCTCGTAGAGAATCATTGACTTCAAATATTCAGAATATTGAGAAATATTTGATTGTCAAAGCGTGGCAAGTGCCTATGGGTCACAATGCTTCTCTATTAGAAGCTAATAATTGGACCAGACAAATTGCCACAGGGAGACTTCAAACGCCTAAGGAATACAAGTACGTAAATACATATAACAAGTAGGTTAATTACAGGGCGGGTACTACTATTTATTGATTATATAAGGATTAATGATCTGACAGCAGTACAGTGTTCCTTTAGGGAAATATAAACTAATATCTGGTCAGGGAACAAAAATGATAAAATGTGGTTGTTACTTTTAGGGATCTGGTCAGTAAATAGCGAGGTCATGGGGAGCTGACAATCAACTTATAACATGTACACCAATATAGACAGCTAAGAAAATGAATCGATTTATTTTGTTTAAATTCCAATATTTTGCAAGTAGTATGTTGGCTCATGTTTTAGTGAATAAACAGCCTAATCTTTTATATTGAGTTTTTATTTATTTATTTTTATACTTTAATTTAACACATGTTCCTTCTAACAGGTTGCCAAGCTGACAATTCCCGCAGTAGATTCTGGGATTATTTCAGTCAACTGACCAGTGAGAAGCATCGATGGGACATACAGAATAATGCAGTACGAGATGGCAGGTAAGATAAAAAATTAAATTTTACGCATAAATATTAAAGATTTTGTCTGATTTTTATAGTGCTTATTCAGTTACATGCTGCAGTAGCAACATCATTCATTACTTAGAATAAATGGGTTGGCAGACTAGACAGTATGTGATAAAAATATTTTAAAGTATACAGAGGACCCCAATATTTTAAAGTATACAGAGAGCCTGATCATAACCCTCCGGCCCCTCACCTCAATGGAAGGGTAGAAATGTTAAGGGTAGATGCTGTCACCTCCCCTGTCCACCTTCATTAAATATGCACCTTAATTTCCCATGTACACTTCAGGTAAAACTCCATCTTCTAGACTTCACCACCACAGGTTGCTAGGTATAGCATTCATTGTCGCACTTTTAATTGTTAAAATGTTTTAAATTTTATGTATATTTTTTGTTTTGTTTTCTTTTATTACCTATAGCGGTCTGAAGGGCAGTATTCAAAATGGAGTTAATTATGTGGGCAACTTTTTGGGGCCATTGAAAAGTGGCTTACAGAAGCGACTGTATGAGGACTCTGACGGGCTGCGCAGGTTGATCAACAGGGAGATACAGGAGCTCCGTAGGAAGTTATACCCATATATGGATGTAGCACACCAAAAGATCAGCAGTAACCTTGATCAGTTACGGAGTCGTCTGCTGCCCTACACTCAAGAGCTGAAAGAGCAAGTGGAATGGGGTGCCCAAGAACTCCATGTACAGCTTGGACCATACAGAGATGGTAGCAAGATGGAAGCTTTACACAGACTGGGGGAAAACCTTGAGAACCGTATAGTCCTGCACACAGGCAGGGTCGGGCAAGTTTTCTACCCACTGGCTGATCGCTTGTTATTAGAGATCCATCATGCAGTAGAAGAGTTACATGGAAACCTAGCTCCTCATGCTCAAACATCTCAGGAGATATTGAGTCAGCAAGTGCAGGATCTATCTCGGAAACTGACTCGGAATGCAAAGGATCTTCATGAGAAGATCCAGAAGAATCTAAATGAGTTGAAGGAGCAGTTGGTGTCCTATCCAAAAGAACTGAAGCAAAAGTTTCCCCAGGGCCAAGAAGCAGCACTTGAACCTGTAGCACCCTATATGGAAGAAATGGCGGCTCAGGTCCAGAGAGAGGTAGAGGAATTCCACAAGAACACTCAAAAACAGATTGAAGACTTCACCCGTGTCATTAATATGGAAACTGAAGAACTGCAACACAAATTGTCTCCTGCCTCATGGGACTTTCAGGACAGTGTCAGTTCAGTTGAAGATGTGCAGGAGAAATTAGACTCCTTGTGGAAGGACATATCCCAAAGTCTCAACTAGATACTAATAAATAGACTTGAGAAAACAGATGATGCATTACAACAAAAAATGTCCACATTACTTTCTGAAGTGGATCACAAAGAGGTGTGAAAATGAAGGAATGCACCTTAATTTAAAAATATTACTTATGAGCCAAGCTTCATAACTTTCTAATTTAGAAAATGAGTACCCATGTGTTTTACTAAGAAACAGGTGATATTATTTTAAATGTATCCTTTCTTTTTTTAAGGAAGATGTATATAGACCCCTTCCATGGTTAGGGTAATTATAATAAAAATTATAGTAATAAGTATATCACATGAATGCGCATGTTGATATCAAATGTAAACGCACAAAGATATAAATACAGCCGTGTAATTAGGGAAAAGACTTTGCGAATAAATGTTGAGTTGTGAGAAGAATAGAGCAACAAAGACATAATTCATGGACTCTTGACTCCTGAAGGAAGAGGGAGTGTCTGCAGAAGGGCAGTAAACTAAATGAGGAAAATGACAGTTGACAAAAGCCCAAGACATGTTACATTGGTGGCAAAATAAACTCAAAATTCCTAATTACATATTGTGTGATAAGGTCATCGGTGGCATGAAAGCAATGGGTACAACTATGTCAAGAATCTCGAGGTTCTTTTGTTTCTATTATGTTCAACCACAATAAAGATTCCATCTTGACATTTTCAGACATAATCTTTTTATCCTAGAACCAGAAAGACACTTCTGAAGCACGTTGTCAAATTAACATGACTTTATTGACGTCACGGCCAAAATCGACAGACAAAATGGCCCTTTCGAAACTTGACAACGTTAGATTTTTAAATATGACCAGATCGCTTTAGTTGTGGCTTTAATAAAGGCTGATCAATGGGTCTGAGGTACATTGTAGAGTGGGATGTTGAGGTCTCTGCATAATGATCCACACATGACTGATCACTTGTACAAGAGTTGGAGAACCTTGCATGGTTATTTACTAAATAATCGAGAATTGAACGTGAATACAAAGTGAATTTCATACTTAAGGTCAAAATAGCCAAAAACTAGAAAAATTCTCTATGTAAGCTAAGCTTTAAGCTCAGCTGCTCTGGCCTTAAATCCGAAATTTACTTTGAATTTACTTCCAAATCTGACTTTAGAAAATAACCCTGTTAGTGGAAAGGCATGAAACACAAGGGGAATTCCAATGCGTTCCATACCACCTCATAGTCCTGCTGCTTTAAGACATATTCCTCTGTTTCTCAAAGATTACAATAATTATATATATTATTTGTTAATAATCATGACAAGTTGGTTTACAATTTTTTTTCTTTACAGATTTTCTCTCATAGTGAGCTAAAAGTCTTTAGAGTTGAGGGTGTTTTAGGGCTATTTAGGGTTAGGAGTGCGTAGGTGTGAGGTTGGTTGAAGGTTAGGGTTTATCTGCCATCATGATGAAGCATCATTGTTATGACCCTCAGGGACATTTAAAAGGTACACATTAGCAGGATAGAGCTGGAGTGAACTGTAGGCTTGCCTATAGGACCCAAACTCTCTGATCATGTGGTTCCTATTAGTTTACTTGTATAGCTTGGTCCCAAAAAACATGTCTATACATTGTCTGGAAGCATTGGAGGCTGGTCCACAGGCGCCATTGGGTTGGCAACTCCCCCTCCCTGCAAAAAAAACCCCCAAAAAACATAAATAAATAAAGTCTATTTGCATTGTATGGACTGCTGATAGGTGCGTGTTAGAAAAAAACAAAAAGGACTCTCCATTTCATTATAAATTGTAGGTGCTGGCTTAATGGGTATTAAACGTCATGCTGCCAAATGGACACCGAATAGTTTAAATTACATGTTTGGACAGTTGGAAATTAGAACAACAATTCGTCATTGTGACGGTCCAACCCTCTCTGACCGTCTTGGGTTCCCTTTCTCCCAGTAGTTCGTGAATAATCCTTCCAGGCAGAGTGTAGACACAAGCATAGCATAACCCCTCACACATGAGCCGAGGTTTAATGCTGGGTAGAGATCTGTTTAATGCACACAAAGCAACAGTATTCATGCAGTAAAACCACTCCTGCTCTCAGGAAAACAAAATGACAGTTAAAAGGGTTAGACAGAGTTTGAAAATATGACAGTTATAAGGTCAGACAGAGTTTGAAAATATGACAGTTATAAGGTCAGACAGAGTTTGAAAATATGACAGTTATAAGGTCAGACAGAGTTTGAAAATATGACAGTTATTAAGGGTTTAAACTGGTGTTCTAAGAGGGGGGAGAACAAAACAGTCGAACTAAGTCCATAAAACAGGGGCCTTCTTCACAGTCATATTGGCTGCTTATGCCTCTGCTGGAAATTAAGTGTCAGTTCTTCTGCTTAGATATAATTTTCCAAGAGATAATTACCACCTTACATATGTTTCTTTTTGTGCTGTGCCTGTACTGTATTCTATACTGAATAAAATCAAAGCATAGCATTCCTCACTGCCAGGGCCGTCTTTAATAACGAATGGACCCTGGGCAAGTGTTTGCTTGGGCCCCCTGTGCCCTGCCGCTCTCGCCCCTCACTCCCTGGTATGCAATCACGGCATCCATCCCAACGCAGTGGCAGTACTAAAGTAGAATGAATTTTATTGGGACCCCCAATTGCAAGGTTGGACTAAAGGTAGAACCCCATCTGTCGTGCAACTCCAACAATGCTTTGACAGCTGGGACTCTACCAATTTCCCATGCTTGCAGGGTTGTATTTAGCACTGAGCCATGTTAGTATGTTTGAATGTAAGCATGTGTTTGTATGGAGTATGTTTGTGTGAATGTGTTTGTATGTGGTACTGGAGTTTGAATGCAAGTGTGCATTTATGTGTAGTGTTTGTTTTTGAATGTAGGAGTGTGCTTGTATGTAGTGTTGACGTTTCAATGCAGGAGTGTGTTTTATATGTAGTGTTGAAGTTTGAATGGAGGGGTGTATTTGTATTTAAAGTTGCGTCTCAGATGCACAGGTACACACTCTGACGCACAAGCAGATACACAGATACATACACTGACTACATACAGATAAACAGGCACATACACTGACAGACACACTGACACAGGTACATATATTGACACACACACAGACACATACACTGGTAGACGTACTGACAGACATACTGACACAGGCACATATACAGACATACTGACACACAGACACATATACCGACATACTGACACACACACACAGACACATACACTGATCAACATACTGACACACATACACTGACAGAAATACTGACACCCACACACTGACAGATATATTGACACCCACATACACTGAGAAATACTGACACACACACACAGGCACATACACTGACACACACAGACTGATATACTGACACACACACAGACATACTGGCACACAGACAGATATACTGACACATGCATACACATGCACTAACAGACATACTGACGCACTGACAGACATACTGACACATACACATACTGACACACACAGATATACACACACATATATACTGACACACAGACAGACAGACATACTGACACACACACAGACATACCGACACACAAACACACATACACTAACACACTAACACACATACACTAACACACAAACACACACACTAACACACATAAACACACACATACATACACTAACACACACATACATACACTAACACACACATACATACACTAACACACACTAACACACAAACTCACATAAACACACACATACATACACTAACACACAAACACATACACTAACACACACAAACACACACACTAACACACACGCACACACTAACACACTAACACACACACACTAACACACAAACATACATACACTAACACACACATACATACACTAACACACACACACTAACACACAAACACTAACACACAAACTCACATAAACACACACATACATACACTAACACACAAACACATACACTAACACACACACTAACACACATACACTAACACACAAACACACACATACATACACTAACACACACACAAACACACACACACACACACATACACTAACACACACAAACACACACACACATACACTAACACACAAACACACACACACACATTTTTTTTTTTAATGTAATACCCCCAGCCTCCTTACCTTTTGGAGTGCTGGGGGATTCCCTGGGGTCCAGTGGTGCTGCTGGGCTCCTGGGTGGGTGGCCGGTCGGGCGGGCAGGAAGGCGGGCGCGCGAGGGAGCACTCAGTGCTTCCTCTTCAGCTCCCTCGCGCGCCGCGTAGGGATGCCGGCGCCGGAAGATGACGCCATCTTCCGGCTCCGGCATCAGTGCGGTGCGCGAGGGAGCTGAAGAGGAAGCATTGAGTGCTCCCTCGCGCGCCCGCCTTCCTGCCCGCCCGACCGGCCACCCGCCCGCCGGGGTCAGCGGGGCCCACGGGGCAGGTGCCTCGGGCCCCCCAAGAGAAACTGGGCCCGGGGCAGCTGCCCCGTTTGCCCCGCGTTAAAGACGGCCCTGGGAATGTTTGTGAATTATGATGCTGGAATGATTTGGGAATGTGTGTGAATTATGATGCTGGAATGATGTGGGAATGTTTGTGAATTATGATGCTTGAATGATGTGGGAATGTGTGTGAATTATGTTGCTTGAATAATATGGGAATGTTTGTGAATTATGATGCTGGCATGGTATGAGAATGTGTGTGAATTATGATGCTGGAATGATATGGGAATGTTTGTGAATTATGATGCTGGAATGATGTGGGAATGTTTGTGAATTATGATGCTGGAATGATATGGGAATGTTTGTGAATTATGATGCTGGAATGATATGGGAATGTGTGTGAATTATGATGCTGGAATGATTAGGGAATGTTTGTGAATTATGTTGCCTGAATGATGTGGAAATGTGTGTGAATTATGTTGCTGGAATGATGTGGGAATGTGTGTGAATTATGATGCTTGAATGATGTGGGAATGTGTGTGAATTATGTTGTTGGAATGATACGGGAGTGTTTGTGAATTATGATGCTGGAATGATATGGGAATGTTTGTGAATTATGATGCTGGAATGATTTGGGAATGTTTGTGAATTATGTTGCCTGAATGATGTGGAAATGTGTGTGAATTATGTTGCTGGAATGACGTAGCAGAATAAGTCATTTGAAAATAAAGCAACAGAACAGCAGAAAAAAAGGACCTGACAGCATTCAGCTTCAGATTTGCTGCAGGAATCGCACATGGCATCACTTGTCCCGAGCAGCAGGCAACTTGAGATATTCAAAAGAAATTATGCTTTGATAAATATCTGACAGCTTCCAAAATAAAGCATTTCCACTCATCTATATATCCACAATGTCTTGCTAAATGGTAATCCAGAGCCTGCATGCCTTTGTTATGGGGAAATATTGAGTAAAGGGATACGATGGCTTTGATGACAAAAGGGGAACCTTCTTCATGTCGTACTCCTCTAGGCCAGCCAAAATGTACTTAATATCCCTAATGTAGTTATAAAATGTAATTACTAGGTATAATTAGACTTTCCAAAAGACTTTCATTAAAAGATCACTTCATGCACCATAACCACTACAGTCCACTGTACAGTCCACCTTTCCCAATATTCCTAGTCAAACCGTATAACAGCTTTTTATTTCTTACCGTATAGAATCCCTTTAAGAACAGGAAGGTGCTCACTAACTGGGAGTGCTCAGCTGACACTACACTGCTGGATTTAGTTTAGGGGTACTAAAGGACTCTTTTCTGTTAGCAGGAGCTTCTGCCAGAGGCGTCAGCGCTCCATTTAAGTTATTGGTTCAGCTTGTGCCTGGGTGTCTAAGCACCACAACCACTATAGCGGGCACTAAAGGTTATGAAGATTGGAGTGTGGGATCCTGCCTTTATAATCTTTGGCAGAGGGTGAATGATCAGCTTGATGGATTGTCCTGACCCAACATGTTGACATCCATCTAAATATCTAAATTCATTCATAGTTACATAGCTGAAAAGAGACCTGCGTCCATCAAGTTCAGCCTTCCTCACATTTATTTTTTGCTGTTGATCCAAAAGAAGGCAAAAAGACCCAGTTTGAAGCACTTCCAATTTTGCAAAAAGCTAGGAAAAAAACCTTCTTGACCCCAGAATGACAGTCAGATTTATCCTTGGATCAAGCAGTTATTACACTACATTGAAAGATTATGTCCTTGAATATTCTGTTTTTGCAAGTATGCATCTAGTAGCTGTTTGAACATCTGTATGGACTCTGATAAAACCACTTCTTCAGGCAGAGAATTCCACATCCTTATTGTTCTTACAGTAAAAAAACCTTTCCTTTGCCTTAGAAGAAATCTTCTTTCTTCCAGTCTAAACGCATGACCTCGTGTCCTATATAAAGTCCAGTTTGTGAATAGATTTCCACACAATGGTTTGTATTGGCCCTAAATATATTTGGATAATGTTATCATATCCCCTCTCAGGTGACGTTTTTCTAAACGAAATAGGTTTAAATTTGTTAACCTTTCTTCATAGCTGATAAGTTCCATTCCTTTTATTAATTTTCTAACCCTCCTCTGCACTTTTTCTAGTGCCATCCATTTAATATCTAAAATCAATATTAATCTCATTCAAAATCTAGTAATAGGCTCCTGAATTAGTACTGATGTCTGGCATTAGCTACATAATCACATATGTACAATATAACTATAGCACCTCATGT